>CAXFZM010000373.1:0-34831 GCA_964007475.1 Hybos culiciformis
AGTAGCAGAATAAATTTTTCTGTCGCTGATTCTGTTCTGTTGCTAAATTCTGTTTTAACGACACCCGGGCTTAACGATACATTCTAGAATTATAATTTAATAAAATTACTTATGTTTTAAAAAAAAAATCCAAAAATCTCCAAAAACTTCGGAGTAAATTGCATTTATAACTTTTTCACGCATTTGAACTTTTCATCTTATATTTTTGAAACGGTAAATGAAATCAACCCAATTCTTTGGATTTTTCTAGAGGTGACAGTTGTACGAAACTTTTAAAAAAAAGTTGTTTGAACAACATCCTTTTGGAAAAGGCCTAAAATCCACAGGCGGTTCTAACGGGCGTCGCACACGGCGCTCGCGATAGAAAATTGTAGCTTCTATTCTATTCACAATGCCATGAAAACGTGAATTTTACAAAATGTTTCCTATACTGCAGTCATAGTGGAAAACACAGTATCTACTAAAATCTGAAAAATTTAAGTATTGATGGCATTTGATAGTAAAAATCACAAATTTTTGAATACAAAAAATTTGCTAAATTATTTTTGAAAATCGATCCAAAATTTCAAAAAAGTTTTTTGATTGTAAAATGCTTTGTATATTTTGTTAAAATTATAAAATTTGGCGGCATGTATTTTTAATAATGAAAAATGTAGCATAACTATACGGAAATACCGTACTATAAAATATACTGAATGAAGAATATTAAAAAAAAGAATAATACAGTACGACTAATAAACTTTAAACCTATTATTCTCATATTCAGTTTTTATGTAGATACTGTTTTTTTTCCCTATGACTGCAGTATACGCGTTCGGCGTTCATCAAAATATAAAGCGAAAATCTTATGGTCTCAAATCATGTTACCGATTTTGGTGTAATATACCAATTGATAAATGTAGAGGTCAATCCGACAATGCTGCAAATATCGCGTAAATATTAGGGTCTGCAAGCGCATATAAAAAGCAACATAGTCCAACGCGCTTTACTAACCATGTATGAGCCTTTCTTTAAATTTTGTAATTTAATTATTTTTTGATAATTTAGTTTATAGAAATAATATTTAAATGAAATTGATTTTGTTTGAGGTTTTTCATTAAATTTTAATTAATATTGTTTTATTTTATTTTAATTTAGAGAGTAGGAGCCCGATTTTTTTTTCAGCGCCAGGGGCCCCGACACCGTTAAAACCGCCTCTGCTAAAATCGCCCCGAACCGCCTAGGAGACTTTTTTTTAATTTTTTTTTTCTTGACGGGCGAATGGGTGGGACGCGGTATGAAGTCATTTAAAATGAATAGTATCTTCTCCATAACTTTTCTGCATAATACTCACGTTCCCGGCAGCAACTCAATTTAAAAAAAATGAATTTTGACCGCGGCAAAATGTGAGGACAAAATTCATTTTCAAAATGAATTTTGGCCACGACTCAATTTATAAAAAAAATGAATTTTGACCACGGGAAAATGTGCGGGCAAAATTCATTTTCAAAATGAATTTTGACCGCGCCTCAAAATGAAATTTGACCGCGCGGTCAACAGACATTTTGTCCGCGCCTCAATTTATAAAAAAAATGAAATTTGACCGCGCGGTCAACATACATTTTGTTGCGCGGAAAAATGAATTTTGCCCGCTCATACAAACTTTTTCCGAGTTCATAATTTATGCTCTCATAATTCATTGCTCCCTTTTTATCAACTAATGTTAATGGATGAGCTCCAAGAGGACTCATAAAAAAAGCGGAAAATGATTTGCTAAATCCAAAACAACCCGTAAAAAGAAAAATAAATATATGGCTATTTCCAATATTTTAAAGAGTCAAATCCTTTAATTCTAATATTAAAATGTTCGGCGTTGTAGGTTAAATTTAGTTAATATATAAGTTTAGTGTTGTTAATTTAGAAAACTTTTTGATTTTATTAAAAAATATAAGATATTTTAAAAATTGTTTTAATACAATATATTTAACTTATTTTCTTAATTCGAATAAAATTTATCTTAAAATGATAATTCTTAATTATGGTAAATCTTAAATAACATAATGAGTAACTTTTACGCGGCTGCTAACCAGAAGCCAATGAAGATGTACAAAAAGGAAGTCCTTAAGATGTCTTGCGTTATTGAAGGAAAAATATGACGTCGTTATAGAAGTGAGAAATGAACATAACCATGCTCCGGATTTGACCAAATCCAAGAAAAGATTGGCCGCAAATAAAATGAAAGAAGCAGCTTCTAGCTCAATAAGAGGGAGCACCAGTAAAATTTACCAGAGCATTCTTTCCAAAGAAGGAAAAAGCCAAGAAGAAATAGATAATTTGGCTCTATTTCTGCCAGAAAAGGAAAGTTGTTTGACTCTTATAAGGAGAAATTATAGAATAGTTATAACACAAAAGGAGCCGCAAGACATTACATTTGAAGTACCCGAAGAAGTGAAAAAGCCGAAAAAAGAGGACAAGTCTTAAGCCCATATATAATATGCGATTTTGACCATACAGCAATGAAAGGCATATGGAACATGGACGCTACCTTCATCTACCTTCATCTACCTTCATCTAGCAAAAAATATATATGGCAAAGTTAAAAAAGAAGGACTCCGAATTGCATATATTATATTTATTATACATTATATATTATATTATATATACATACACATATTATATTATATATGTTCTGCCACTGCGCTCATCATTTCAAAATTTGGGTCTTTTTTAAATTATTTCATCTAGCAAACATTTTTTTTGGCAAAGTTAGAAAAGAAGGACTCCAAATTACGTTTATTAACGATTTGGAATTTCAGAAAGCAATCCGAATGCTGGTGGCCCTGTCATTTTTGAAACCTGATGACATTTCCGATTTGTTCATAAAAATTTCAGAATGCTATCCGGGAAAGAGTTTAAGAAATATATATATGTATTTTGAAAATACATGCATAAAACAATCGATCTTTTCCCTCCAACGACATGGACAAACTATTAAAGCGACATGGACAAACCTTTAAAAAAAATTTGTAATTCTGCATTTTCAATGATTTACCTACATTTTTAGATTAATTCATCTCGTAAAATATTATAAAGACTACTAACTTTATGGTTTTATATATGTTACGGTGAATGTACGAATTCCGGGGAATGTGAGTTTAAAAACCCGTAATTTTAATATTACATTACATTTACCGGCCCGATTGGCCCCATTTTTGTGTAGGGCGTAGAGGGTTTACCCGTTATCCAAAATAGGGGGGTGCGGGGTGGCGGACGGGCGAACTGGTGGTCGGTCAGTGGCATATGCGGCGCGGGCCGGAAAATGATCAAAAACACAAATCTGGTTTGGTTTGGAAACCTGTTCATTCGATGAATAAGTAAAAATGATAAATCTTAATTCCCCGTAGATAGTTTTCTCCAAATTTATAAAATAACTGGCTTTTAAAATTCTCTATAAACCTGATAACAAAAATTCCACTTGCAAAAGTAAAACAGTCAGAGTCGTAGCTATTATATTTATAAATCACAGTGAATAAATACACTGCGAATTGCGTGTTCTGGGGTTTATTTCCAACATTCTAGGATTTTTCTGCAATATTCTAACGAAAACTTACTCAATTTTTTCAAAACAAAAGTAATTTTTTTCATAAAAAAGTAAGTTTTGTAAAACGAAAAAAACTGGTCAAATATCGGATTGTCAAATGTCAGATTGTCAAATGTCAGATTGTCAAATGTCAGATTGTCAAATGTCCGTTGTCAAATGTCATGTTTTCAAATGTCACATTGTCAAATGTCCGTTGGCAAATGTCCGATTGGCAAATGTCCGTTGTCAAATGTAGGATTGGCAAATGTCCGTTGGCAAATGTAGAATTGGCAAATGTCTGTTGGCAAATGTAGAATTGGCAAATGTCCGTTGGCAAATGTCGGATTGTCAAATGTCCGATTTTCATGGGCAAATGTCCTGTGGCAAATGTCCGTTGGCAAATGTCAGATTGTCAAATGTAAGATTGTCAAATGTCAGATTGTGAAATGTCATATTGTCAAATGTCAGATTGTCAAATGTCATATTGTCAAATGTAGGATTGTCAAATGTCACATTGTCAAATGTCACATTGTCAAATGTCAGATTGTCAAATGTCAGATTGTCAAATGTCATATTGTCAAATGTCAGATTGTCAAATGTCAGATTGTCAAATGTCAGATTGTCAAATGTCAGATTGTCAAATGTCAGATTGTCAAATGTCATATTGTCAAATGTCAGATTGTCAAATGTCAGATTGTCAAATGTCAGATTGTCAAATGTCAGATTGTCAAATGTCAGATTGTCAAATGTCAGATTGTCAAAAGTCAGATTGTCAAATGTCCGTGGGCAAATGTCAGATTGGCAAATGTCTTTTGGGCAACTGTCTGCCCCCCCTCATTTTCTGCTGCAACGCAAATGTCGTCAACGTAAATTATAACGTTAGGAATATCACCAAAATTTGCTTCATTTGCTTTTTGGAATACTTCTGGGGCTATTTTTAGGCCGAAAGGTAATTTTCTATATTTGAATAATCCAAAAGGTGTACTAAATGTACATAAATTTTGCGATTTTTCATTTAATTCGATTTGATAAAAACCATCGCGGCAATCAAATACAGAAAAAATATTTTTCCCCACAAATTTAGTTTTTATTTGCTCAAAAGAAAGGATTTCAAAATAATGGTCCTTAATAGCAGCATTGAGGTCTTTAGGATCAAGACATATCCTAATTTTTTTATTCGGTTTTTCTACTACGACAATATTCGAAATCCAATCACACGCTTCGTCTACTTTTTCAATTACGTTCTTTTGACAAAGTCTTGTTAGCTCATTTTTCAATGGCTCTCTTAAAGTTTGTGCAATCCTTCGCGAGGGTTTAGATACGGGCATAACGTTTTCTTTTAAA
This sequence comes from Hybos culiciformis, assembly GCA_964007475.1. Lineage (NCBI taxonomy): Eukaryota > Metazoa > Arthropoda > Insecta > Diptera > Hybotidae > Hybos > Hybos culiciformis. Next base: position 4,904 of record CAXFZM010000373.1, read on the forward strand.
TCAATTTTAAAATTTTTTAGAAAACACCACTGCCCTTCAAACACGTCTTTGTAGGCCGAATACATTTTTTCTTCAGAATCAAGTTTTATAACATAAATTTTTTTTACTAAATTCAGATTTACACAAGCATTCAAACCTAGCACGCGCGTGGCATGTTCGTCATTAATCACGGTAAAATTAAGTTTAAATTCTTTGTTTTTAAATAGACATTTTAACTCAACAACACCCATAGATTTTATAATCGAGCCATTATAAGCTTTTATTATTGAGAGATCATTTTTTATTTTTAAATTTTTAATATTTTGAATACATTTATAGGGAACTACATTCACTTCGGCCCCAGTATCCAACTTAAATTTGATTAAATTATTATTAATTTTTAATATTTCATACCATGAATTTGATACTGCATCAACTTTTTTTATTGATGCAACATAAAATTCTTCTTTATCAGAGTCATTGTCTTCTTTTACTTCGTTTATATTTCCCTTTTTGCACACAACCGCCCAATGGTTTAACCCTTGGCAAACTGTACATTGCCTTCCATAAGCTGGACAAAATTTTCTACCTAACATATGTTTTTTTCCACAAAATTTACATTTTATTTGCCCTACTTTTTCATTATCTTTTTTATTAGTAAAATTTTTTCCTACTATATTATTTTGATTATTAGACTTATTTTTAATGATATCCAGTGATTTTTGGTTTTCATGCAACTTACTCAACTGCAAATTGGATGCCTCAAATGTTTTACTGACCTCAACAGCTTTTTCTAAAGTTAGTTCTTTATGTTTCAATAGATCCTTTTGCAAGTCCTTGTTTTCAACGCCAAGTACAATCCTATCTCTTACCATGCGGTCTTCATCTGCAAAACCACAATTCTTAACCATTTTTTTTAGGTCGAGAACAAATGATGAAAATGGTTCGCCCTGATGTTGTATTCTATTATAGAAAAGGAAACTTTCAAACACCTCATTTTTTTTCGGCAAGCAATGAATTTCAAATGCATCCATTACTTTAGTCAAATCTTTTTTATCATCATCACTCAAATCAAATGTTTTAAATATTTCAAGTGCGGATTTTCCAGCGGCATTCAAAAAAATTGCTACTTGTAATTCAGCTTTTTTTTTCGATATTTCCAGTGCTGTAGCAAATATCTCAAAATTTTGTTTAAAGGACTTCCAGTTTTCTGCCTGGTTACCTTCTAGCTGAAGTTCTTCTACTTTCTTTAAAAAATCCATATTTTCATTAACCAAAATAATTTTTTGCTTTGGTGGTCTACCTCGTGTTTTTTTTATTTCAATAGATTTATTTGCTTTCTTTCTACTAATTAACATATAGTCAATTGTTCTTTTTTTTTTTTTTTTTTAATTATTTACAGGCTGCGCCATGTATTAAAAGACTGTGTCTTTATATAAAGAGAGTATTTATTATACTGATCTTATATTCTATAACAAAGATTATAATTATATTACTATGCAATATAAGTACATATATCTACGCTATTACTACAATAGATTACTTTATAATACACAACCAACACGGAAAAATTGGATTCCAGAAATGCAAGGCAAAAGAAGAACAATAAAAATAAGGAAGGGGATGTTGAAATAACAATGTGGAGACACCCTAAAAACCCATTACATAGAAGAAGCCAGCAAGGAAAAAAGAATTTCTGGAAATAGGCAGAATAAGAGATGGAAATAGGGAATACTTTAAGAAAACAACAAAAATGAGGGTAGAATTCCCTCAGTCATGAATAAAAAGTTAGAATTCCCAATTCTAGATGTGTAGGTACTAAACAGCCAGAGAAACGAACAGAAAATATTCAACAGGAGCCAATGTCTCGAATAATGGATATGATAGGGAGATTGGAAAGTAAAAAAGAGCCACTGATGAATGACTATCTGGCAAGACAACCAACTCCGAAAATTATGCAACAAAGGGAAAGAAGCCCAGAGAATACTAGTACTAGTACAGATTCAAGGGCGGCAAGCCTAACAAATCATAATGACAGACGACGGTCAAGACCATCTTCCGTAAGACAACAGGCTTCCCAAAACGGAACATTAAGGTCAGCTGGGTCTCTACCAGTTCGGACCAGAGCCCGACCAAGAGAAAATAGATCACCTACCCTAATACAAGTCAAGAGAAACAGCGAATACCAAAGAGAACCTAGTTACGGTCGGGAACTAGACTTAAAAAAACGGTTCGGGTTATTCTTTAATGGGGACACAGTAGAGAACTTCGTAAAGGATGTGGACAATCAAAGGATTGACCCTAATATCTCGTACAGGGTACTAATAAACAATTTTCTTCAATTATTAGACTAAACAGTCAAAAAATGGTATTTCGTGTACTTCAGAACCCACGATAAACAAGGCACGGCTTGGAGGACTTTTAGTTCAGCCCTCATAAACGAGTACGCTGAAGCCCTAGACGAAGATCGAAAAATAACGGAACTAGTTAACCATAAACAAAAGTTAGGTGAAACATGGCGTGAATATATCCAAGCCATGATAGTATAATGGTAGATAGATATTATTTTTTTTATAAATAATTATTTATACCATTATTTTATTTTATTTTATTTTTTTTTTTTTTTTAAATTGAATAATAATTATAATATAATTATTTTTTATAATTTTTAATTTTTAAATTCTTGAGTCTCTTTACTAAGAAAGTATATTATTATCTGAACTAAAATTAATATATAAATTCTAACAAATATTAAAATGTAAACATGATTAAAACTTAAAATTAACTGTAAATAAATAAATGAACCACTACAATACCCCCTACCAGATAAAGAATTATAAAGAAAAAGAAACTTTAGGTATTGTAGATGGAAGTGAATGTTGTGGTGAAGGAGAAAAGTGTGCAGGTTTTAAATGATCTATTGATATATGTTTAATTTTACCATTAAAATTAATTTTGAAAAATTTATCGAAACGTTGAAGGACTTCAAAAGGACCTTCATAAGGTGGATCTAAAATTTTTTTTGTTATGTGATTTGACAAAAACAAATTTGCTTGAAAGTAAATCATTCGGAATATATAATTTATTATAAGATTTATTCTTAGTTGGAACTGGACGAATATGTCTAAAATTTGAACGTAATTGAGAAACTAATTGTGAATGATCTAAAGTTTGAGAATTATTTGAAACGAAAAATTCACTAGGAATATGAATATTTTCACCGTAAACTAATTCAGCAGGTGAATATTTAAGATCTTCTTTAACTGCGGTTCTAAAACCAAGAAGAATAATATAAATTTTATCATGTCAGTTAATAGTGTTGCAACGAGCTCTCAAAGATGATTTAAGTTGGCGGTGAAAACGTTCTACTAAACCATTTGATTGTGGATGATAAGAAGTAGTTCTAATTTTATGAGTACCTAATAATTTGGACAATTCTGCAAATAATTTTGATTCAAATTGACTACCTTGGTCGGTTGTTAAAGATAATGGAACGCCAAAACGAGAAATATATTGATTGAAAAAGGTATGAGCAATAGTAGTAGAAGTCAGATCAAAAATAGGATAAGCTTCGGGCCAACGGGTAAAACGATCAACAATGGTTAAAATGTATGAACATCCTTTAGATCGAGGTAGAGGACCAACAATATCCATATGAATATTTTGAAATCTACCTGAAGGAAGCGGAAAAGTACCAGAAAGGGGTTTAGTATGACGATAAATTTTAGCTTTTTGACAATTTAAACAATTTTTAGACCACTGATTGATATTGAGATTCATAAATGGCCAAAAATATTTAGTTGAGATAATTTTTCGTGTAGCACGAATACTGGGATGAGATAAATTATGTAAAGAATCAAAAATGATTTTACGGAATGAAAATGGAATATACGGTCGAGGTCTGTTTGTGGAAATTTCACACCAAAGTTTGGTTTTTGAATTTGATAAAGTAAGTTGTTGAAGAATACATTTTGAATTATTTTTAGGAGAAGTTAAAAGTTGTTGAAGTTCGGGATCAGAATTTTGTTGTTGAGCAATAGTAATAAGATCAAATTTAGAAGTGATTTCAGATGCGTTTATGGAATATTCAATTCGAGAAAGAGTATCAGCAATGATGTTGTCTTTACCTTTTGTGACGAATGTCTGAGGTAAATTGAGCAATATAATCCAAATGACGTTCTTGGCGCGGACTGCGTTCAGCTTTGGACAGCGTTACCAACTTAGGGGTTTTCCCCCTAGATTTAGGGGTTTTTTTTGTTGACAGAGGGATTTTTAGGGGGTAATTTGTTTCAGGGGTTTTTTTAGGGGTGTGATGTATGATCTTAAAAGCGAAGATTTAGATGACATTTGTAATATTTTTGATTGCATTTCATAAGATACCTTATTTGCTAATTTTATTATAAATAAATAATTTTATTATTTATATAATTTACGATGTGCGTTATATATTTTTCTTCAAGCATCTATTTGAAATCCTCATAGGTATATAAGTAAAGCTGTTATAATATCTATAAAAAAAACGCGGTTTTTTAGGGGGAAATTTTATTTTTTTAGGGGGAAACATTTGAAAAGGTTGGTAACCCTGGTATATTCGCGTCCGTCGTGTCGACATTAAGGGTTTCCTGTTTTAATTTTTTTAATTTCAGAAATCAGCCAGAATTGGATGATAAAGCGAAAATAAGAGGTTTATGATCTGTAAAAACTGTAAATTCGTTGCCTTCTAAGAATGATCGAAAATGTTTGATAGATAAATAAATTGCTAAAAGTTCTCTGTCAAAAGCGGAATATTTCTTTTCAGTATCAGAAAGTTTTTTTGAAAAGAAAGCAATAGGTAAACTATTATTATTATTAATTTGTTGAAGAACTGCTCCAACTGCTACATTAGAAGCATCAACAGTTAATGTAAATGGTTCATTTTCAATAGGAAAAATTAATAAAGAAGTTTCAGATAGCTTCTGTTTAATTTGATTGAAATTTACATTACAAAATTCAGGCCAAGAAAAAGGAATTTTTGAAGATTTCTTTTGATTAGTTAATTTTGTAAGGTGATCATAAATAGGTGCAAGTAAATGAGCTAATGATGGTATGAATCTATGATAATAATTCACCATTCCAACAAATTGTTCAATATGTTTAATTGAAGGTGTATAGGAAAATCTGAAATAATTTTGACACGATTAGATGAAGGAATGTAACCATTAGAAGAAATTTTGTGACTGAGAAAGTCGAGTTCTTTTACACCGAAAACACATTTTGAAGGTTGAATAGTCAATCCGTAATCAATTAGTCTTTGAAATAATAATTCTAAATGTAATTAATGAACTTTATCTGATTTGCTAAAAATTAAAATATCATCTAAATAAACATAAAGGAAATCTAAACCATGAGTAATTCATTCATAAATCTTTGAAAAGATTGAGCAGCATTTCTTAAACCAAAAGGCATGCGCGGAAATTCAAAAAGGCCGAAAGGAGTAATAATAGCAGTTTTATGAATGTCTTCTTCTGCAATTGGAATATTATGATAAGCTCTAACTAGGTCAATTTTTGAAAATATTCTACAACCATGTAAATTTAAAATAAAATTTTGAATGTGTTGAATAGGATAACGATCGGGAATTGTAACAAGATTTAGTTGGCGATAATCACCACAAGGTCTCCAGTTGTTATCATTCTTAGGAACCATATGAAGTGCTGATGAAACTGGAGAAGATGAAGGTCTACAAATTCCCATTTATAACATTTGTTCGAATTCGGTTTTAGCAATTTTAAGTTTTTTAGCATCTAATCTTCTAGGTTTGGTAAAAGGTAAATTACCTTTAGTTAAAATGTGATGTTTAACATTGTGTTTAGTGGGTTTATCGAATTGAGGAGTAGAAATTAATTCAGGAAATTTTTTAAGAATTTTTAATAGAATAAAGTTTGGGAGAAAGCGAATTATCAAATTTTGATAAACAATTAACAGATAAAGATGTTTGGGAATCTACTAATTTTTTGTTTTTTAAATCGACGGATAAACCGGATTTAGATAAAAAATCAGCTCCAATGATTGGTTTTTTAACATCTGCTATAGTGAAAATAAAATTAAATGTACGACGAAAATTAAAATTAATTTTTAAAAGTTTTGTACCAAAAGTATTTATAATAGTTCCATTTGCTGCAGATAATTCGAAAGTAGGATTTTTTTTAAAAAGACCAAAAACAGTGTTAGGAATGACGGAAATATCTGCCCCAGTATCAATTAAAAAATTAAGATTATTTTCTTTATCATATAAAAATAAACGATGTGATTTAATTGATAATGGGTATTTATTTAGTTTTTTGAACTATCTAAATTTGTAGATTTATTGAATTTACAAGGTGATTTACAACGTGAAGCATTATTACCAAAATTGAAATGATACCAACAAAAATCTGTATGATTGTGATTATTGTTTTTATTAATATTACGAGAAGAAGATCTAGAGCGAGAATCGCGATTATAAGATCTTGAACGAGAATCATGATTAGAAATTGTTAAATCTGATAAAATTTTTTTAAGTTCATTCAATTGTTTTTCTATATTAGTAATACGTAAGTTTGTTTCATAATTTGAATTTTGAATAGCGGAAACTTGGGAAAATGTTAAAGAATTTTGTGAAGACAATAAAGAATTTGGAATGGAAGGAGATGTTGAAGAATTTAGTGATGAAATATTAATAAAATGAGAAACTTCCCAAATTTTGTCTGCTAAAATTAAAAGATTATCTATATTATCTATATTAGAACTAACTAAAGCGATATTTAAATTTTTCGGAAGTTTTCTCATCCATAGTGATTTTAATAAATTCGTTCCTACGGATGAAGTAGTTCCAGCTAAGAATTCCATGGAATGATAAAATTCTGAAGGTTTACGATCTCCTATTTCCGAATTGGAAAGTAATTCTTCTAAACGTTTTTCTTCGCTTATAGAGTAACGTTTTAAAAGAATTTCTTTTATAGAATTGTATTTATTATTGTCAGGAGGATTTCGAAGAAAAGTTAAAATGGTTTGAATGACTTCTTGAGGTAAAACCGATATTACATGGTCGTATTTTGTATTGTCAACCGTAATTCGTTTAGAATTAAATTGAGCTTCAATTAAAATAAACCAGGCTTCTGGACAAGAAGTCCAAAATTGTGGTAGTTTAACTGTAGCAGCATCGATCATTAACGGATGATCATTAACGGATGAAGTAGAATTTGATGGATTCATTTTTTATGTAATATGTAAAATAAGTGTAAATAATATTTGAATGGAAGTGTAAATATAATAATAATAATGTAACTAATAAATAATGTATATAATAATATAATAATTAATATATATAATTGAAAAATTTATCTGGATATTTGAATATGATGTAATTCTTTGATAAAATTTATCTGGATATTCGAATATGATGTAATTCTTTGATAATTATTGAAATTCTTCAATAATTGATAAATTTTGTACAATAATTGTTGAAAATTTTAATTGTTGAATAATAAAATGTTAAGAGGTAAATAAATGTTGAATAATAAATAGAATTTAATTGTTGAATAATAATTTTGTTGAATAATAATTGTTGAATAATTATTGAAAAAGTGTTGAATAATAAAACTGGGATAATTGTTTAATAATTGTTGAAAAATGTTCAAATGTTGAATAATGTTAAATTGATTTCAATTATTGAAAAAGTTTGGATAATAAATTAAATAATAATAAATATTGAATAATAATTTTGGATAATATGTTGAATAAATTCTTCTTCAGATTGTTGTTGTTGAACGTTGGACTGAATGTTCAGGTTCGGGATCACCAATTATAATGGTAGATATTATTTATTTTATAAATAATTATTTATACTGTAAGAGAATTCCGTCACTCCGATTTCTATTCTAAAAAAAATATATATAAAGGTCACTAAAAGCAATATTTATTATATTTATACCTGTTTGTTAGTTTTGCAAAAAGAAGAACTGTATGATCGTATGATCAAAAGAGGGGAAAATTAAACAATAGTAATAGACTATTTGTCCTGTTACTTCTTTTTGCAAAATTAAACAAACCAAAAAATATTAAAATTAGAATTCATTCCAATTTTGTCATCAAGAGAAACAAGCAGCAATAAAATTTATAAAAAAAAAAAAATTTAAGGAGTTTAAATTTTACAATACCATTATTTTATTTTTATTTTATTTTTTTTTTTTTTAAATTGAATAATAATTATAATAAAAAAATAATTATTTTTTTATAATTTTTAATTTTTAAATTCTTGAGTCTCTTTACTAAGAAAGTATATTTTTATCTGAACTAAAATTAATATATAAATTCTAACAAATATTAAAATATAAACATGATTAAAACTTAGAATTAATAAAATGAACTGTAAAATAAATAAATGAACCACTACAATAGCACTTAACCAAAAGCTAGAAGAGCCGTTAAACGAACGCAGATTAACAAACAGAATAAAATTAAACGTAAGGAGAGAATACAAAGGCCCTCTCCAAGCGATCAATATTAGAGACCTGACAACGTTAAGAACCAAATTTAGAATGATCGACGCAAGTCCGGAAATGAAACAAATGTTTAGGGAGGACAATAGCTACCAAAGACCGGGTGGCGACCGTAAAAGATTTAGGGTACAAGAATTACAATACGAAGACGACTACGAGGACATACGAAGATTACTACGATAACGAAAATTATGAGATAGAAGCGGTTCAAACTGCTATGAAGCAACCGCAGTTTAACGCTGGTAATCAGAAAAAGAAATATGATGAGCTAGCTAAAGCTAAGCCACAATCGTCAAGACCTAGTACCCCGGATAACAACTTGCGTTGCTGGAACCAGGCCATGCATTCATGGACTGCACAGAAAATTATAGACGCATATTTTGCTACAAGTGCGGTATGCCTAATGAGTATATGCCTACTTGTAAAAATTGCCACAAAACAGTCCGTTTCTAGGGAAACTAAATTCCCAGTTTGTGGAAAGGCCGTCGGCAGATTTTTATGTAGGCCAAAAATATAAAATAGACAATAATATTAATGATAAATTAGAATTAGTAAATGATACCAATAACAATAAAAATAAAAAGGAAAAAGAAGAGATAAAAGTTACAAAAATACTAAAACGAACAGAAAATGATGAAATTCAACCAAAAGAAAAGAAGCAATGGCCTCCTTATCATATCAGGAAACAAAGGTATGATAGGAAAAGAGCCGAAATAGTAACATTCAATAATGTTAATGAAGTAAGGTTATAAACCAATCAAATTAAAAAGTCAAAAAGACGAAAAATAAAAGCTAAAAGAAAAAACAAATACTACAGACAAGTCAAAGAAGACAAACGAAAAATTCTATCATCGATAATAAAGCTACCTGAGGATAATTATTATTCAATATTTATTATTATTTAATTTATTATCCAAACTTTTTCAATAATTGAAATCAATTTAACATTATTCAACATTTGAACATTTTTCAACAATTGTTAAACAATTATCCCAGACCATTGGTTCCCAAAGTGTGTTCCGTGGAACCATGGGATTCCACGAAAAGATTTAGGGGTTCCGCGTTCCGTGTGTTCCTTGGAACCCTGGGATTCCACGAAAAGATCTAAGGGTTCCGCGTGCAAATTTTATTTTTAAGTTTTGTTTAGTTCAATAAAATCTGAAATACTTGTTTCATTTAAAATATCTCATTAAATTTTCAAAAGTTCTTGTTTAGAAAATATTCAGGGTTCCACGATCATTGGCATCCAATTTAGGGGTTCCACGATCATTGGCATGCAATTTAGGGGTTCCACGACCAAAATAGTTAGGGAACGACAGTAATAGACCATACTTAAAGATTCAAATAGGAGAACAATCTTTGTTGGGACTATTAGACTCAGGAGCATCTATCTCTTGTTTGGGAAAAGACAGAGAATGGATAGAAACAAAAACAAACTGTAAATTACATAAAATCACTGAATGAGTGATAACTAAATCAGGAAATAAAACAGATATAATAGGTTACATCCGAGTACCTATATATTTTAATAAAAAAAACTAAAATTTAAAAAATATAGTAGCCGTGAACTAACCGTAAGAGAACAAATACAATTAGACACAATTAAAAAAATGTTTCCCTCATACGCCGTAGAAGGGCTAGGTTGCACCTCTTTGGAAGAGCTCATTATAGACACATGGGACCATGAACCGGTAAAACAAAAACACTAACCAATGGCCCCTGCTATTCAAAATCTGATGTACACCGAGGTAGATAGAATGATAGAAATGGGTGTAATAGAAGAGAGCAATAGCTCATGGAAGTCACCGGTAGTATTTATTTATTTATTTCAATCCACCAGGTTTTATCCTTCACGGATCCTGAACATTATATAATATATACACTTTTATTAAAACTAAATATATACATAGTAATTTCTAAATAACTAATAAATTTCAACTTATATAATTTTTAATTACTAATATCTAATAAATTTCAACTTATATAATTTTTCAAATTAACATAGAATAGTTCCATTATTTTATCAAATATACAAATTCATTTCTAATAACAATTTTCAATCATATATATTTTTAATTTATTTTTAAAAGCAATTCTAGAATAATTAAAATCCATTACTTCAAGACACAAATTTAAGTTTCTGAGACAATTTGAAATAGGCTCATAAAAACCATAATTTGTTCTATGAAATGAAATATAAAATGAAGGCAAAGTTCTTAAACCAGATTTTGGAATAATAAATGAGCATTTACTCAATAAATGTGGGCAGTCAATATTTCCTGTAACAATGTCAAAAGCAAACATTGTACTCATAAATTTTCTTCTAAATAATAGTGGTTCAATATCAATTAATTTACATTTATCATTATATGAGGTTACATTTGGTTCAAAATTTAGAAATCTTAGAGCAAACTTTATAAATCTTCTTTGTACAGTTTCAATTCTCTTTATATGACATTCATAATATGGTAAGAAAACCCGGGAAAAACCGTCTTTGTTTAGACTCAAGGAAATTAAACGATCTAACAAAGAAGGACGCGTACCCTCTACTAAATATACAAGGTCTACTAGCGAGAATAGACAAAACAAAATTCATTAGTAGTATAGACTTAAAAATGTCTTTTGGCAGGATCCCATTAAAAAAGGTATCACGAGAAAAAACCACTTTTGCAATTCCTGGTAGACCCCTGTATCAATTTACCAGAATGCCTTTCGGTCTGGGTAATGCCGCTCAAAGAATGTTCCGTTTAATGGATAAAATGATACCCCAAGAACTAAAAGAAGAAGTCAAGGTGTATCTCGACGATCTAATGATCGCAACAGAAACAAAAGAAAGACATTTTGAACTCTTAAAGCACTCGCAAAAGCTAATCTTACCATTAACGTAGAAAAATCAAAATTCTTTATGAAAGAGATAAAATATTTAGGCTACATAATAGGGGCAGACGGTACAAAACCTGACCCAGGGAAAATCAAAGCAATTTTTGAATACCCTGAGCCTAAATCATTAAAACAAACCAGGCGGTTTTTAGGAATGACCGGTTGGTGTCAGCGACTAATAAAATACTACTCAACAATAGTGTCTCAATAGTAGACTTGTGGTACATTTGTACCGAATATTACGTACTTACCTTTCACACCCAGTAGTTTGTACATGTTGCAGCAAAACGCAACTGTACTAAAAATTCTAAATAAGTTTCAAATTCAAAACCCAAAAATGTCCAAGTATAAAAACTTGACTTTAATTTATTTTCTAATGATAAAATATGTTTGCATAAACATATTTTATCATTATTATCTGTCCTAATATATTTAATTCAAGTGGATCTCAGATAACAAGCCAAATATTTTCCCACATACGATTTCTATGGATTGCACTTGTGCATACCAATACACCCACAAAACTCAGAGCTCATTAATAGTTTGAATTTCAGTCAATAAAGTTGGTTTAAAATAAGAATACTGTGTTTTATTAAAAAAATATCAAAAGATAGCAATCAATCCTGCTACATGGCGACCGTGACAGCCTTTATTATTTTTTTGAGAAAAAAAAAATTAAAAGAAAGTAAAGTTTTTTTTTGAATAATGTAAAAGAAATGCAGTTAAATAATAGAAAACAATTTAAAAATTTAGAACAGAAAATAAATAGACAAAAAGAAAATAGTACAAAATTCGCACAAAATATTCAATAATAATTACAAATAAAATTTTGAATATTAAAGAAAAAAAAGAACTTAATACCCCCAGAAAATCGAAACTTCTAAATATTTTTGTTCATCTCGTAAGTTGGCATAAGAAAGAATTTTAATTAAAATCCCATTGGGTAAAACCGAGTCAAAAGAAATTGCGCCAGTAAATTCGGGCACTGTAGTAAATACACTCGAGGTGCAACAAGCCTCCATCGTAAACAGTGACATTATAATATTGCTTTATATTTTGACAATACTGTCGGTATTGTCAGCGGCATATAGAATTTACAAAATGTGGCACAGTGCCACGAAAAAGAAATATTTCAATAAGGGTCAGTCCATGGTCACATTGGCGTAGACCCCTTATTGCAACAAAAACAAAATAATTTTCCATCAAAAAAAAAAAAAAAATGAACATTTAAAAATAAAAAGAAAAACAAAATAGAAAAAAAACCTTAAAACGTTTTGAGTAACATGCAACCTGTAGAAATAACCCAACTCGAAGTTGAAGACCTACCAACTTCATCATTCTTTCCGCTGTGTGAGCATCATGCAATAAAATAAAATACTTATTTAATTCAGATGATATAACTTTGTTTATTGAATGACACTTACAGACTCTACTTATAAACTGAACTTATTGTACAAACATAGATAACTTTAAATACAATCTTAAAGTAAGAGAGAGAGAGTGAGTGGTCCCATTCAATGTGTAACTCATCACTCATATCATATCCTAATGATATTATATGAGTGAAGAGTGTCACGCTCAAAAGGCGCACTACACCTCCCTCCTTTTGGAAATTGAACTTACTTACAAAAAAGTAAGCTCAATTCACCAAAAGTATTAAAATTTTATAAACTATAAAATTATTCTTATATTATTTATTTTAAATTTAGTATTAGAATATGATAATGAAATTGTATTAAACTAAAATATATGAAATAAATTTTTATATAATATATTCTACATGAAATTTTATTGTACTATAATCTACAAAAATTTATTTTATTTGGTATGAAATTTTATGAAACTATAATATATGAAATCATAGAAAAATTATGTTATATTTTTATTATTAAATTTGTTTTATTTGTTTTATTTTGTTTTATAAAAATATATTTTTTTTCTTTATTAACTAAAGTTTATACTACGTTATACTTATAATAAGATACTATGAAATTTTTGTTTAAGCCTTATATTTCATGATTGTATTCTTGTGCACCTTAAAAAATTGATTTATTTTTATCATTTAAAAAAGTTACGTTTAAACCATCAATTTTTGTAATTGTATAGGGGCCAGAATATATTTATTTTATCTAATTTTTGTCTATTTTCTTCTCTTAGAAGAATTTTATCGTTTACTTTGAATTGACTTCCCGTCGATTTCATATCGTATATTGATTTGTTTCGAATTTTTTCCTTAAGTAGTAACTCTTGAATAATTTTGTTTGCGTTTTGTAGTTGGAATTTTACATGTTTCTATAGAGTTAAAGATTAATTGAGGTATTTTATAATTAAATTTATCCTCATATATTAATATATAGAAAACATTGTAACGGTGTAAGACCAGAGAAAGCTAATGCCATCATTCGTGAAAATGAGTTAGGTGATACATTAATTTAAACCAAATGGAAGAACTTTCCATCTAAACAAACCTTTGTCTGTGCTAAAAGATGTTATATCTCGCGAGTTTTCATTAAGTGGAACTTGATGAAATCCTGAGTAAAGGTAGGAGTACAGTAAAAAATTTTGAAAGAGGTTCTGATTTTTAGGAATTATTCGAATTTTATCTGATAATTTTAAAACTTTAATTAGAGGAGTTTTTGAAGAAACTATCGTACGTGGAATGAAAATATCAGGTGTGATTTCTTGATCAAGCACCACACAAGGAGAATCATTTGGAAGAATAAAAGTACGAATGATTTCACATCTAGAAGGAAAACAATTAAATTTTTACTAGGGTTTTCTAAAATTGGAATTGAAAAGGAATAAGAATTATTGTTGAGTGTTAATTGCATAGAATCATAATTTATTTGACACTTGTAAAATTTGAGAAAGTCTTTGCCTAAAATACCATCCGAAGGGATATTAAATTCGTCTGGAACTACATGTAGTAAACAAGATAGAATTTGATGTTTAAAATGAAAGTTGACGTTTATTGTACCTAAACTTTTTATAGAATTTTGCGTGATTCCCAAAATGCTTATAATATTATTTGAATTTAATTTATTTTCTAAGTTAAAATTTGAATCGATTGATGAAATTTTTATTAACGAAATATCTGCTTGAGTATCGACTAGAAATGTTGAGCCTTGAAAATTTAGTTTCGAATTTAAAATAATAAAATCAGAAAAATTTGGATTAACGTTAAAAACATTTTTTGAAATTACTTTAGATTTAGTAGTTGAATTTGGATAATAATTAGGAAAATTTTTATATTCTTTTGAATAATTTTTGTTTTGGTTAAAATTTGATCTTAAATTAGAATTATAAAAAATTTTCGTTTTATTCGAATTTGAATGTGAGTTAGTATTAAATTGTGAACTAGGATTAATGTAATGTGTATTAAAATTAGCGTTATTATTTAATTTTGCTGTAAACGCAAATTTCTTTAGCTTTTTGTGTTGGTATGCCTTCTAAAACAAGTGAACGACGAAAAGCTTCAGCTAATTCGTTAGCTTTTTCCGAAAAATTTTGTAGTGTGTTCCTATCCGTGCTCAAAGCTTTTATTTTTCCCTCTATAATTTTAGAACTTTCGGGTTTTATCGAATTATTAAGGTCTTGTTTAATGAGTTCTACCGTATCAGAATTTTCAGCTATAGATTCACGGGATGTACCATCAAGCTTTGATAAAAGAAAAGTAGCTAATAAATTTTTTAATTCTGGTGTCTCCGCTACTGTGTCTAACAAATTTTTTAAATCGATGAAAGATTTAAGTGCTGGTGTATCGCCACTGTAATTTCTATTTGTTTGTGAACTAGCTAAACGCAAAAATTCAGCATTAGAAAGAGCCATTTTGTCAAGAGTATCGTCAAAGTTTTCTTCAGAACTATCTGATTCTACTGAACTTTGTTCTGTATCGCTTTGATTTATTTTGATCTGTATAAGAAGATCTTTTGGAATTAGATCTACGCAATTTAATAGTTTGAAGCTCTTTTGTAATTTATCGTAACAATAATAACAATCTTTATCTAATGGCAGATGATGTTCTTCGAATGTAATACAAGCTTGAAGAACTGTATGTACGTAGATGCTATATGTTTCTTCAATATTTATTTTAATTGATTGTAATGTTTCTAAATTTTTTGGTTTAAGGTCTTTCAGAATGCGTTTGTAAGCTTTACAAAAATTATCTTTAGCTGTTTGGATTTCGAGACGAGTTTCATCCATAAAAAATTTTAAATTAAAAAAAAATTGAGGAATGGTTACATTGTATTGAGTCCCCTAAAATAATTTAGGAGTGGTTACCTTATATTCAAGGTTCTTATAAATTTGAAGAGTGGTTACCTTATATTTATGTTCCTTAAAAATTTGAGGAGTGGTTACCTTATATTACAAAATGAGATCTGGATTATTGGAAATCAAGAAGTTATTCATACGTCAGAGAAACCAAAGATGTCAAGTAATTAAGCAAAATTATGTTAAACCATTTTTGTTATGCAAGTTCAAAAATAAAATTTTGTAGTAACATGTAGTAAGTAATAATATCTCTTATTACGAGTATTATAAATATACTTTAAAAAATTTTTAGGAAGAGGAAAAAAAGAAAAAAATTTGAAGAAATCAGTTCAAAGTAAACGATGTAATTTTCATTTGTAAAATATTCATATATAATACTCAGTTCAAAGTAAATGATGTAATTTTTATTTCTATAATATTTATATGTAAGAAAATCATAATTTTTTTTTTTTATAATATTTAATGTTTAGTAATTGTGGGATAATATAATATAATTTTTTTTTTAATAAAAATATTTGAAACAGTGTACATCCAATTATTAAAATTGAAAAATTTGATTTGAAAATTAAAATTGAAAAGTTTGAAAATTATTTACTTCAATTTAAAAAAATAAAAAACACAACCCATAAAAACAAGTTTTTGATATATAGTAGATTACAATACTTGTTAAGAAAATTTGTTATTCTTGCGAGTTGTGTATACACACAAACACATAGACACGAGTCATGTTTATATCACGAGACCGAAGGTCGAGTGATATAATATTGACGAGTTTCTATGTGTTTGTGTGTATACACAACGAGCTGTATAACAAATTTGATTACCATGTATTGTATACTGCTTTAATGTGCATGGGAGAGGGAGTTGAAAACAATACATTTACAATGAAAAAAATAAACAAAAAAGGGAGTTGAAAACAATACATTTACAATGAAAAAAATAAACAAAAAAGTCAAAATGAAGCAAGGAAATAAAATTTAATTAATACGGAAGTAAATTTATTTCTCGAAATGATTTCAAACCGGATGATTTAAGATCAGCTAATTCCTAAAATATTAAAAAAAAATTAGTAATTTTTCCAAAAAATTATTCATTTTCTTTTTTGCAAAAAAAAAAATCGAATAATTTTTTTTTAGAAAAACTACTAATTTTGTTTTTATTATTTTAGGAACTAATGGTCTTCTTAAATTTTATTTAATTTTATTTTTAATTATTAAAAAAAATAATAATAATTTTATAATTATTTTTTTTAATAATTAAAAATAAAATCAAATAATAATTATATAATTATAATTTATATTTACAATAAATAATCTCCTTGTTGCTGCCATTTTCCTCGTTTGTTGATAAAAGAAAAAAAAATTCTTACTTGACATTTGACAATTCACAGCAAACTTTATAATGACAACAAAGATATTTTTAGGGTTACCATTGTTCTAATTTTATTTCTTTTTGTTTTTTTTGAATAAAAATAAGTGCAATTTTTGAAGTGTGGTTTAAATTTTTGTACTAAAATCCAACCACACTCGTTTAAAGATTTAGTAGTAGAGGTTCGAAGATCCTTTAAAAATAGTAGATTGAAGCACATGTTAAGAAAATTCATCGACTGATCGACTGGCCGCGTAAAAAAAGCCGCGTATTTTTTTATTGGTTCTTTTTTTTTTTTTGTTTGCTCAGAGGGAAAATGTAGATTAGCTCAGAGGGAAAATATAGATTTTAGCATTATAAACTAAGCTTTGTTTGACATTGATATGATGCATGTGAGAGGTATACATTTGCAATTTTTTTTTTTTTTTTTGGTATTTGTCTGTATTGAAATATTGTGAGTGTGATTGATATTATTTTTGTTTATAGTATTACGCAGTTCGAAATGAAGAATGTAAATACAATATAGAGCAATGTAAATACAATTTACATCACAGGGAAATGTTAATACAATTTACATTCCTCTATAATTGCATGTGTATTGATGCATGTAATGGACCATTAACCGAGCTAAATTTGCGAATGTAAATACAACTTACCGAAGACATGCGCATTAAAATCCTTTATATGCTAGGCAATTGATATTTATTTAAATTTTGTTTTCTTTGTATCGATGCCAAAGTCCATTGTCATCGACTACAAAGCGATGTACAAAATTTCAGTTTGATTGGATACCGGGAAGTGGGTCAATTTTGACTTTCTAAGTTTGTAGACCCGGTGGTGAAATTAATATAAAGATGTGTGTGTGTGTGAATGTGTCGTTACCAAAGTGCATTGTCATCGACGACAAAGGAATGTGCAAATTTCAGCTCGATTGGATACCGGGAAGTGGGTCAATTTTGACTTTCTAAGTTTGTGGAAACAGTGTGAAGTTAATATAAAGAATTTAATTAATAAAAGTGTGTGTGTGTGTAATGTGTCGATGTCAAAGTGCAGTGTCATCGACGAGAAAGCAATGTGCAAAATTTCAGCTCGATTGGATACCGGGAACTGGGTCAATTTTGACGTTCTAAGTTTGTGGAAACAGCCATGAAGTTGATATACAGAATAGGGTAGATAAAGGTGTGTGAGTGTGAATGTGTCGATGCCAAAGTGAATTGCCATCGACGACAAAGCGATGTGCTTAATTTTAGCTCGATTGGATACCGGCAAGTGGGACCTGGTTGTGAAATGGATATAAAGGTGAATGTATCGATGCCAAAGTCCATTGTCATCGACTACAATACAAAGCGATGTAAAAAATTTCATCTCGATTGGATACCGGGAAGTGGGTCAATTTTGACTTTCTAAGTTTGTGGAAAAAGTGAAGTTAATATAAACGATTTAAAAATTGGACTTGTTACATAAACAATTTGGATCTACATTGCTTCTTTTTAGTTTTATTTTATATAAATTTAAAATTTAGTAAAAATATATTTAAAAATTTATTTGTATATAAAAAAAATATTATTAATTTAGTGAAGTACTTGCGCGAAGTTATCCACTGTCAAAATTTAAATAAAATTATGCTTATAAAAATTAAATTATTCAATTAAATAAATTTTTTTTTATGAATATGAATACGTATATTGTGGTATATTCGTACCGAATCGTACTTACCTTGTACACCCCGTGGTACATTTGTACCTATTCCTTGCTACTTACATTCTTGTACTTACCTGGCACACCCATTACTTTGTACATGTTGCATTAAACGCAACTGTACTTTAAATTCCGAACAAAGTTTCAAATTATAAACCCAAATATTTGCAAGTATTAAAACTTGACTTTAATTTATTTTCTAACGATAAAATATGTTTGCATAAACATATTTTATCATTATTATCTATTTTAATATTTAATTCAAGTGGATCTCATATAACATGCCAAATATTTTCCCACACACGATTTGTCTGTTATGCACTTGTACATACCAACACTCTCTTAAAAAACTCTCTTAAATATTTTGTATTCCAGTTCATTTCCCATTATGTTTCTCTCTTTATAATCTATGCATGCAATTTGCGTGCATAGAAAATTAACATATAAACTAATATGTGCGAGAAGTAAGCAATAAATTCACTTAAATTGCCAGCAATAAATTCGCTTAAATACATCAGCGCCACCATCGCTTAAATTTTGACCCTTAATAGAGGGTAAAATGGTAGGAAAAAATAATAATAAAGCAATTTGAAATACAAATTAAAATATTTAAGGAAATTTATTGCTGGCGTTAAAAAAAACTTTGTTATCAGACTACGACGCGATCATATTTTTGGTCGCTGCGGCTTAGCAGCGATATTTTAAATTTTTTTGAACTGCTGCTAAAAAAAAAAATCATTTCTCGCTACTGCGTCGCTGATAATCGCTAAAAAAAAAAAATCGAAAAAAAAAAAAAAAAAAAAAACAAAAAAACACAAAAATTTTCGTCGCTGCTTGGTTTTTTTTTTTTTTTTTTTAAAAACTTCTATGACTGCTAGCGATCGCTTTCACCTAAAAATTTGTCGCTACTGTTCGGTCAAAAACGTTGCTGCGTACCTTGCGGTCGCTCAAAATCTATGATCGCGTCGGCGTCTGTTTGTTATTGTTCGAAAAAAAACAATAACAAAAACAAAGCAACTTAAAACAATAACAAAGCATTTTGAATACAACAACAAACTATTTTTTGAGTAAATGTGTGTTTGTGGTTTTAAATTTAAGGAAATTTATTGCTGGCGTGTGTGTTCAGGTCGGTATAAAAGTAAATAAAAATAAATTTTTTTTCTAATGAAATTTATTTTAATAATTATTTTAGTTATAATAATTATTATAATAATTTTTTTATTTTATAATTATTATGATAACTATTTTAGTCTAATTTTTGATGCCAACAATTATTTTTCTAGCACCAAATTTTAAATAGGTAAGTATCAGGCACGAAGCGTGAGTTTTTCAATATCGGAAACACACTAATAGAATTTAATATTTCTTTGAATTAGAAATAACACCATATTAAATAAGGCAAGATATTGAAATGCTCTGAAATACATAGGTCCATTTTAATTATTTTGAAGTTAACTTAGGTACATTTAATGTTAATTATTGATCCGAATGTTTTTTAATTTAGAAAAAAAAATTTAATTTGAATTATTTGAATATTTGAAAATTAGGTATATCGTCCTATTTTATCTTCAATCACTAAAAAAAATTAAATTAGTATACTTTTCAGCGCAAATAATAAATTTCCTTCACTCATTATTCTTATTTTATACATAATTCCCTTTCCTAATGTTTTTTAGACGGTAAATCTCTGATATTAAAGGGAATTTAATTCTTATCCCTTTCACATTATTGAGAATGCTTAATTTAAAATCATTATTCGCTATATTGAAATTTAGTTTAACGCCTGCTATGAAATTTAGCCGTTAATAAAAATTCCATACAAAAAATAATGATTTCAAAAATTTTTCCATTAGTACAGAATTTCAGTATTGAAAAGCGACATCTGTACCAAAATTCTCTCTGGGAAATTTTTTGTAATCATAATAATGAATTAAAATTTTGCAATCTTTTTTAATATTAGAAAGCAAGTAAATAAGTAAATAAAAGGTAATATAGGGGTAATTCCTATTGAATGAATGTTTTGAATTCATTATTTAAATTTTTACCTATGCTTTTTTTTTGTTAAATATTTAAATCTTTTCTACGGAAGCACTCAATACGTTCAATATATGAAGGATTCGTCCCTGGTAAGTATAATTCTATTAAATTTATTGTAGGTAAGGTAGGTACCAGAATTTGGCTGTAATGGAAGGCTAAAGTGCAGATGACGCGCACCACTCAGAATGGCCTGAAATTTGTAACGTATGAAAACTTTGAAGGGCCATATCTCCAAAAGGGGGGCTTTCCCGCAGAAACCGTCTTGGATTTAACATTTTAAGTATCGCCTCTACCACCTACCCAAAAATAGAGCAAATCGGGCACACAAAAAAAAAAAATTTATACAAAAATGTACGAAAACTTTGGAGGGCCTTATCTCCGAAACTGATTTCAGTTTTTGGGGTTTGGGCACCGCCTCTACCCCTTGTCCAAATTTCAGGCCATTCTGAGTGGTTCACGTCATCTGCACTTTAGCCTTCCATTACAGCCAAATTCTGGTACCTACCTTACCTACAATAAATTTAATAGAATTATACTTACCTATTTAAAATTTTGTGCTAGATAAATAATTGTTGGCATCAAAAATTAGACTAAAATAGTTATCATAATAATTATAAAATAAAAAAATTATTATAATAATTATTATAACTAAAATAATTATTAAAATAAATTTAATTAGAAAAAAAATTTATTTTTATTTACTTTTATACCGACCTGAACACACACGCCAGCAATAAATTTCCTTAAATTTAAAACCACAAACACACATTTACTCAAAAAATATTTTGTTGTTGTATTCAAAATGCTTTGTTATTGTTTTAAGTTGCTTTGCTTTTATTATTGTTTTTTTTCGAACAATAACAAATCTCTTTTTAACGCCAGCAATAAATTTCCTTAAATATTTTAATTTGTATTTCAAATTGCTTTATTATTATTTTTTCCTAACATTTTATCCTCTATTAAGGTTAAAAATTTAAGCGATGGTGGCGCTGATGTATTTAAGCGAATTTATTGCTGGCAATTTAAGGTAATTTATTGCTTACTTCTCGCCCATTAAACTAATTAGCATAATTAATTAGGATCACTCTCAGTGTCAAAGTCAATCAATAAAGACCATAAGTTCTAAAAATAAAGTGTTTTATTTTAATAAGTACAAGCATCACAATATACATTACATATAGTATGTATGTATTATATGAATTTTGTTAATCTAAGAAATGTGTAGGATAGATTCATAAATCATTAAAATACAATATGTTTTGGATAAAAATAGATTTAGAATTTAATTTTTAATTATTACTTTATTAAATTTTAATAATTATATATCTATACTTTTCTGAATTGTAATACTTCTGACAATAATTTGTATAAGCCTCTTGAATTGTTTTTTTTTATTGTAATATGAATAGTAAATAAATAAATAAAATAAATTAAAATAGTATTTATAATTTTTATTTTTATACACACTTGCCCAACAATCCCTGTTAAGGGGAGCTTCTTTAGGGCCCAATGCATTGTCTCACGAAGCTGAGTTTTAAATCATCCCGTACTCTGATTTAGTTGTATGTTTCCGCGCTCATTAAGGAAATTTTTACAGACTATTGCTGGGCACTTATACACATTTGCCCAACAATCCCTGTTGAGGGGAGCTTCTTTGGGGCCCAATGAATTGTCTCACCAAACTGAGTTTTAAATTAGAGTCCCGGAAAATATCAATATTTACATTTGAAGCTGTATGTTTCCGCTCATTTAGGAAATTTTTACAGCCTATTGCTGGGCAACAAAGCCGTATCTAGAATTTGCGCCGGCTATGGAAAAACATTTAAAATGGCGCCTAATATTTCACTATTATCATACAAAAAATTAACTTCCAATTTTTAATTTTGATCTATTTTAAATGTTATTATACGAAAGAAAGATAACATTAATTCTTTATTAATTCAACATAACTATTCAATTTTAAATTAATACATTTGTTGATTTTTAACAAATGCAATAACTTCAACAAATTCAATATTTTAATTTAATTTTTCTTGCTTTAATGTTTGCAAATTCGTTGACTATTCCATCAAAATTTGCTTCTTCAAACATTTCAAATATCATATCCGATTGACAATATAGCTAATCCGCCACTAAGGGATCTGGTATCATTGTTGAAGGCATGTAATTTTTAATGAGCTTAAATTTGCTAAAACTCCTTTCTCCACTAGCCAGCCACAGTTACTGGAAGTGTAGGTAAAATTCGTAAAGCAACATAAATATTTGGAAATGTTTCACACAAATCAAGTGCAACAATTTTCTTAAAATTTCGAAATGATGTAAAGAGTTTAAATTTTTAAACAGCTTCGCACTTTGAAATTTAAAGCATTCGATTTCATTCAGCATCACACCTGAATCTAATTCTTAATACTCCAAACAAACATCTTATACTGCTTTATTTAATTCCATCATGGATCTAGACATTAACTTTTCTTCCGACAAAAATTTAATAATTTTCAAATAATTATCAAATTAACAAAAATTAATTTGAAGAAAATTTCGTTAATTTACTAGAATTTTTAAATTTTACATAAAATTGTAGTAAATTATGTTTACTAAGTAAAAAATGTGTAAAATTTAAAAATTTAAAAAGAGTGGGCGCCTTTTTAATCAGGCGCCTACGGCCGGGGCCTTGTTTGCCATACCCTAGTTACGGCTCTGCTGGACACTTATACACATTTGCCCAAGAATCCCTGTTAATGGGAAATTCTTTGGGGCCCGATGCATTGTCTCACCAAGCTGAGTTTTAAATCAGAGTCACGGAAAATATCAAAATTTACATTTGAAGTTGTGCACTGACAGAAATTTTTTTTTGAATTCATTTTCGACCAATATATTTTTTTTTGCAGAAATAATAATTCTGTTTCAACAACATTGTTTTTTTTTCAGAGAATGAAAAATATTTTGTCAAAAAAGAGTTTCCCTTGCCTTAAAATTATGTTTATGTTTTGGTAAATAATTTCCTTAATTTTTTTGTTTTTTTTTGTAGATTCTTTGACTGAAACAGAATTAAAATGATGACTTTAATTTACTGGAACAAAATTTTTTTTACAAAAACTATCTATTTTTTGGGTCAAAAGAATTTAATTCCATAACATTGCGGTAAAAGAAATTATTTTCTCTTAATAAAATTTCTTTTTCCTTAAAAGAGTATTATTTTAAAATTCTTGGAACAGACTACTGTTAGTTGCAGGAAAAGTATGATCGGTTTCAAATAAAGTATTTGATGTGTGCACACACTGTGTGTGTCAACACATACATTGTGTACACTGTGTGTGCTAATACAAACATTTTTTGTGTGTGTGTGGTAGTTTTAGATACCGAATTTATATTTTCTATTTAATACATTGTTGTATATTACTGACATAGCTCAGTGGAAGACTCTACATCACATTGAACACAGCGGTTAAGCAACGTCTCGTAGAGAGAGTACTTAGATGGCTGACCATAAACAAAAAAAAAAAAAAACAATATATATATATAAAAAAAAGCGAAAAAAAAAACAAAAAAAAAACAAAAAAAAAAACATAAAAAAAAACAAAAAAAAAACAAAAAAACAAAAAAAAAGCAACAGTAAGTTGATTGTGGCAAAAATATATATGATTGCGGTAATAGTTAGCATGACTTTGCCACAATCAATAAAAATATATAAAAAAAATATATATTATTACAGTAAACGCTAACGTGAGGTTGCCACAATCATAAGTTGATTTCGGCAACCATCAAATTTCTATTGTTGCATATTACTATTACGGTAATAGATCTCTTCTCTCAGTGTGTGTTTCCGCTCATTAAGGAAATTTTTACAGCCTATTGCTGGGCACTTATACACATTTGCCCAACAATCACTGTTAAGGGGAGCTTCTTTGGGGCCCCATTCATTGTCTCACCAAGCTAAGTTTCCGGAAAAATTGAAAATTTGCATTTGAAGTTGTGTGTTTCCGCTCATTAACGAAATTTTACAGCCTATTGCTGGGTACTTATACACATTTGCCCAACAATCCCTGTTAAGGAGAGCTTCTTTGGGGCCCAATGCATTGTTTCACTGTAAAACAAGTCAGTTAAGTTGATCTAGTAAAAACGTATTTTCTGTTCTTATCTTTTAATTAGAAAATAAAACATTATATTAAAAGAAATCAGTTTATGTTCTTTCAATTAATTAATGTTCGACGGACATTTAATGTAGATTGAAATAAACATAACATGGTGTCAGAATTCAACGAACTCTACAAAAAAAAAAGAAAAAAAAAAGTATTTTAATTTGAAGCTTCAAAATGGCGTCTTTAAAAATTGAGCCTTTTGTAATGACTGGAAATGTTTGTGAAGCATGGAGGAGATGGAAAGCAAATTTTAATAATTATTTAGTTGCTAATGATTTAGAAGAGAAAACTGAAAAAAGAAAAATTGCTGTGTTTCTAATGCTATGTGGTAATGATTTAAAAAATAAATATGAACAATTTACTTTTCAGGCGATTGCTTCAGCTACAGAAATTTCCTTGAAACAAGTTTTAGAAGAATTTGATAAATCGTTTAAAGGTTATAGGAATGAAGTTTTTGCAAGTTATTTATTTTGGAGTCCCGATTTAAAGCAATCAACAGATCGTTTTGAAACTTTTTATGATAAAGTTAAACAATATGCAGTTGATTGTAATTTCGAAGCAGGTTCAAAATCTAGAAAATAATAATCTTTTAATTGGCATAAGTAATGAAGCATTGCTTGAAAGACTTTTGCGTGAAATAATTTTAACTGAACAGGCAATGTTTATTAAGTGAAACGTCACATGTTCAATTCGAAATTATGGCTAAAGGTAGATCTGAAATAGGAAATAAAACGATTAATTTTCTTAAAAAAGACAAATTTAAACATAATGACGACTCTCAAGCAAAATGTTCAAGTTGTGGAAGAGGTCATGCTAAAAAAAATTGTCCAGCTTTTGGTACTAAATGTCGAAGTTGTAATAAATTAAATCACCGGGAGAAAATGTGTAGATCAAAAGGGAACAACAAAAGTTTAAAACAAAATAAAAAACATGTTAATGAGATACAATCTACAACTGAAAAAAGTGATGATGAAATATTTTTGTCCGAACTTACAATCGATACTTTAGCTGAAAATAAAGATTGGTTAGTAAATTTTAAAATTAATGAAAATTTTGAACTGTAAACTTGATACTGGTGCCCAGGTAAATATGATATGTCTTGATGAATTGAAAAAATTTAAAATTAGACCTAGAATTTTTAAAACAAACGCTGTACCTACTTAAAGCGTTTGGTGGTACAAAAATTGATTTATTTGGAGAATGTAAATTAAATTGCAATTATAATAACAATTCAAAAGAATTAAAATTTTTAATAACAAATTTTGATTCTCAAACAATTCTAAGTTTTGAAGTGTGCAAATATTTTGATTTAGTTAAAATAATTAATGAAATTTCTCATGTCAAGAATCTGAAACTCCAGAAGAAGTAATTGCTGAATTTTCAGATGTTTTTGAAGGTCAAGGCAATCTTGAACCTGTAAAAATTATTTGAAAAGAAAATGCAACTAGTCACATCGCTGCACCTAGGAAAATTCAACTTGCCTTACAAGAGCCAGTTAAAAAAGAGCTTAAAAGAATGGTTAATGAAAAAATTATTGCAAAAGTTGAAGAATCAACAGATTGGGTAAGTAGTATGCATGTAATAGAAAAATCAAATAAAATACGTATAGTTCTTGATCCAAGACCACTCAATAAAAACATAAAACGTGCACACTACCCAATTCCTACAGTTGAAGAACTATATTCGAAAATGCAGGGTTGTAAAAAAGTTACGTTATTCGATGCTAAAACTGCGTTTTGGTAGCAACCTCTTGATGAAGAAAGTTCATACTTGACTACCTTTGCAACGCCTTTTGGTAGATATCGTTGGCTTAAAATGCCTTATGGTTTAATAAATGCTCCCGAAAATTTTCAGTGTGCTATGAACCGAATTTTCAAAGAAATTCCACAAGCTAATGTTTATTTCGACGATATAGCATTAGGCTCAGAGAATATGGAAGAACATTGTTAGCTTTTAAGTAAAATATAAACTGTAGCTAGGCAACATAATTTAAAATTGAATAAAGAAAAAGTTCAATTGGCTACAAATAAGATCAAGTTTTTGGGTCAGATACTTTCTGAAAAAGGCAGTAAGCCTGACCCTAGTAAAATTGAAGCAATTAAAAATTTTCCTACACCTACTAATTCAGAATCTTTACATAGATTTCTTTCAATGTTTCGTTATCATACAAAGTTTACTCCAAATGTATCACATGAATTTTTTCAACTTAAACAGTTGTTGAAAAAAGGAACATCTTGGGCATGGGACTCAAATAGTCAGAAATGTTTTGAAAAATTAAAATCATTGTTAATTGAGTATCAGATTTTAATCCAAATAAACCAGTTACAATTTCAGTAGATGCTTCGCAGTATGGTCTCGGATCATCATTGCTACAAGAAAATAAACCAATTGGGTATGGGTCTGCATCTTTAACTGAAACTCAACAAAGATACGCACAAATTGAAAAAGAACTTATGGCTGTTGTTTATGGGTTGGAACATTTTAATTATTATACGTATGGAAGAAAAGTTTTAATCGAAACTGATCATAAACCCTTGCTTGGGCTTAGTCAAAAGCCATTTGATGTAATCTCACCAAGACTTCAGAGAATGCTTTTAAAAATGAATCGATATGATTATGAATTGAAATATGTTCCTGGTAAAGAATTATTTACTGCCGATACTTTGTCACGAGCACCGCTCATTAATAGTACATATGAACCCTTCGATTTTAATGAAGAAAAGTCGTCATTCGTAAAAATTCATCTATTGGTAAATGCTACTGATAATAAATGGAATGAAATTCGTAAGCATACAGCAAATGATTGCCAATTACAATCTGTTAAATTTTATATTCAAAATGATTGGCCTCAATTAAAACAAGTTGATGTTTCTTCTAAAGCATTTTATCATTGTAGAGATGAATTATACATAAAAGATGGAATCATTTGTCGAGGACAAAGATTAGTTGTACCAACACAAGCAAGAGAATACATATTAACAGGGTGACCAACATATCTCTTTTTTAGAGAACATGTTCTCTTTTTCAAGGCAGATCTTTTGTTCACTTCACTTTTTTGATAAATGTTCACTTTTTTAGAGATATCTCTTTTTTAGTCACTTTTTTAATGCTTTTTGTCTCTTTTTGTCCTCTTTTTATGTTCTTTCCAAAAAAAATTTAATAAATCAATTATAGGTATAATGGTCAAAAAGAATTTGTCTAATGTGGCTAAGAGAGCCAGGCTTTATTATTCAAGGCGTTTAACAGTCCACAAAAAGCGTTATTATCTTGTCAGAAATGGGCTAAATATTTTCGACAAATAGAAGAAGTCTCCTATTATTCAGAATTTTTAAAAATTTGTCAATTTTTTTATTCCATTTCTGAGCAAAATGCTAATATAGAAAGAGTTTTTCCATTGATCATATCGTCTGCTGAGAAATGAAAAAACGTATGACATTTATACGTCATTATTTGACAATAGCACCATTCGATTCCTCGTACTCGATTTTATAAGTACAACTACTTTGCAATATTCTTAATGTTGATTAAAATGTGTTTTTTAGATGAAAATTGTACACTACTTGATATTTTTTCATACGTTTTTTTTAAATTTCAAATCTTTAAATTCAAATTACTCGAAACTATACTTTTCATTATACGTTGTTTCATTTCTCAGCAGACGATATATATTCCATTGATATATATATATATTAGAGTGGTCCTTATTATGGATTTTTCCGAATTTCTTTGCTCCCAGGGGCTTAAATGGTTCCAAATACATAAAAAATAATTGCCTCAAAATTCTAGCTCATAATATTAACTTTAAGATAGTCCGCATTCCAGTCAAATTTTCTCATATAAATAACATGGGAAAAATTTCATTTGTTCTTTAGAATTCCGTAGCTCTGCGACAAATGAATCAAAAGTAATTAATTGCGTCATGTTTATTGTAAATTAAACGCTCTACAAAAAAGGTCTTGTAAAGGAAAGTTTTATTTAGCTTTCTTCTATTTTATTAATTATTTATTTATAATGGATCTTGGGATGGACATCTGTGTTGTCCAAGACATCTAAGGCCTATGAATTCCCTAATCTATAATGACCACAAGCATGTCATTATAGAGATCCTATTGTCTAGGCTGTATTCAGCCGGTTTGTCCTATTAGAGCGGGACGCGCTTTCGTTTTGGCTGTATTCAGCCGGTTATCCGTATTATGTAGCTCGGAAAGCTATCTTACCTGTATTGTATAGCTCAGGGAAGCCGTTTAATGAAAGATGAGATTTGATATTAATCTGATTTAATTTTCCAATTTCAATCTTATTTATACAAAATCTTATGTACTAAATTTCTTATATTCTATATATAAATATTATATACAATTTAGTTTATATAATTAATTTTCTTATGTAATATGAAATAGTTTACTATATCCTAATATGATTGGTTGCCCAATCAAATTAATTATAATTTACAGTAATTCTTATTTTAAAATATAATTTTTTGGGTTCAAAAAATAATTAAAATTTTTATAAATTTAGTTTGATTTTATCGTTAGTGATAACAATATCACTACAGTCTTTTATTATTTTTCGCTAAATCTATTGGCTTAAGAGTTATTCGAACTCAAAGTTTAATTATTATATAATTATTAATATTATCAAATATAATTATATATTTATTTATTTTATAAAATATAAAAAAAATTTCTTATAAAATTATTATTTATGGTCAAAAAAAGCGAATACAATCTTATTCTTGGAATTGTAGTTAATATGTGTGATTTTTCAATTAATAAAACAGACAGTCCTTAGAGTTTGAAAATAATAAAATAGAAGTACAGGTGAAATATGATTTAACTTTGAGCTCGAATAACTCTTAAGCCAATAGATTTAGCGAAAAATAATAAAAGACCTTTTTTGTAGAGCGTTAAATTTACAATAAACATGACGCAATTAATTACTTTTGATCCATTTGTCGCAGAGCTACGGAATTCTAAAGAAAAAATGAAATTTTTCCCATGTTATTTATATGAGAAACTTTGACTGGAATGCGGACT
>CAXFZM010000374.1:0-24328 GCA_964007475.1 Hybos culiciformis
AAACAGTAGTGCTGAAAATTTTCAATCATGAAAATATAAAAAAATTAACCAACAAATTAACTTTACAAAATGAAAAACAACCGCAGTGATATTATTTTTTTTTTTATTTTAATAATATCGGGTTAAATAAATTTAATATATTTTTTTTTTTTCATCTTTAAAGTTATATTTTGTAAAATCATTATTTTTATTTAAAAAAAAAAAAAGTTGGATTTGGCCCAACTCCAAAAATCATAATATTATCTAGGAAAGGAATAAAAATAACAACAACAAAAATTTTTTATATATTGTACATACATATAATATTGTAGATTCAAAAATTTTATATATACAAATAATGGCACGCGTGCACAAATTTATCATGGCTACTATAAATAACGCTTTTGGACCTTTTTTTGAAGCATAAATTTTCCATTTATTTCCTTTTTTTTTATGTAAATAAATATCTACATGTACACATAGTTCAAAGCTAAAAATTTTCTTACTAAAATATATTTTCATGTATATTTGGTACTTTTAAAATGATTATTAAAATAAAGTTAACTTTATAGTGGCCAGTGTGGGTTTATCGAAAGTCCATTAAATTGAAAAAACTTCTTTCTAGATGACTAAATGGAAAGTTTACTAAAATATCCGATCCAAAACGGTAAACTTTTCATATTTACGCTTTTAAAACTACATAAATCTGCAATTCAATTGCCTTGAGCTGAGTATAGATTTTAAAAATTTTAAATTTATTATTTCCACATAATTTGCAGAATTGTTAATTTTGACATTATAAAGTTAAGGATGGATTACAAAAACGGAATTAATTCTAAAATACAATTATCAGAGTGAAGTAGGTATAGAGCCCAAAGCCCTTAGAATTAAGACAGTTTTTTTTTCACTATAATAAATATCTTCATAACCAAAAGTCCTCAAAGTTCAACACTTCAATCTTACATTATTCTGTTTTTCCCTTCAAAATTAATCAAGCTAACATTAGAGAAGTTCAAAGATTTTTAATAAATGATATTTGTTTATACTTAGTATATGCTTAGTATAAGGATCAAGGATCAAAAAGATTTTAATTCTAAACAAAAAAAAAAAAAAATAATGGTCAAAAAAAATAAAATTTCAAAATACCAAAATTTGTACCAAAAAAACAACAAATCAAAAATAGATTGATTTTTTATTTTTTTTTATTTTGGTATGAATCAAAAATATTCATTTTCTATTCAATTTTAGTTTAAAGGATTTTGTAAAAAAAAAAAGAAAAAAAAAAGGATATAAGCAATATGATTAACAAATAGATTGAAAAAAAAGGATTTTTCCACTTTTCTCTTAGTTTTGTTGTATATGAATGTACAGTAT
Organism: Hybos culiciformis; assembly: GCA_964007475.1. NCBI lineage: Eukaryota > Metazoa > Arthropoda > Insecta > Diptera > Hybotidae > Hybos > Hybos culiciformis. The sequence goes on from CAXFZM010000374.1 coordinate 1,354, forward strand.
GTGCATATCTATATATGTTGTTCAAATAGAGAAAAAAAAAGGAAAATTTGATAAAAATAATCGGATATTAGTTTATTAAAAGGTTTTTATAGTTTTTCATTCTCTTTATTAAAAAGAAAAAAAACAGAAATTGAATTTTATTACATTTTTTGAAATACGGATTTGTAAATAAATAAGATCCGGAATAATGAATGATCAGAAAATTTGTTAAAAAAAAAAATACAAATTTGAAAAATGAAAAGGGCTTTTAATTTTCTGTAATGATTTGTAATAAAAATGGAAATTTATAAATAAAAATCCAAAAAAAAAATTAGACATAAATTTTATTAGTCGTAGGTATATACAAGGATAAGGAAAACAAAAACAATCGATTTTTTTGAAATTTCCTTTTTTTATATATATATATATATATATTGATGGCAGGCAGCATAAAAATTAATGTTTTGATAAAACATTTTAGATCACTATCATTTTTTGACAAACGTAGGCATAGTTATTAATGAGAGTTTTCCTTTTTCAATGTTTTTCTATATTCATTTTTCTTTTTTTATTTTTCTTTTTATTTTTTATTTTTATTTTTCTTTTATTTTTTTAATATTGCCATAACCATAAATTTTTTTTGCTCTATATATGTATAATGCCCCTGAACCCAATAAGGGAATTTAAATATGATTTTTTTTATATATTTCATTAATATATACATGATATAGTTTGGTATGAAAAGTTGGAAAAATATGTAAAATTGGTATAAAAAAAAATAATGAAAGGATTTGAGAAAGGAACTAACTATTTAGTTCAATTAAATCGTTATCATAAATTGTATTTGAATAATTGAGTAAATCGTATTTATTCCTTTTTTTATATGGTTAATCAAAGTCATTTAGGTTGCAGATCCTTTGATTTTTATATTATGGGCTTGTTTTGCTCCAAATATTATTTCCACATGGAATTGTGAAATCTTTATTCCCATCTTTTTTTTTGTACTAAATTAAGGCTGAGTGAGCCTCAACACAGCTATTTAGTTAAGTCCACTGGCTAAGAAGCTAGACTAAAACAACGAAATAAATAAATTAGTAATTTTGCAACGAACATGATTTTAGGGTTGCCAGTTGAAACTTCAAAGAAAACCGGACAAAATTTAAAAATAAAACAACAAAATCTTATAAACATTTCTATTTTATTTTCCATACATTTTTATTTGTCATTTTTGGTTCTTTTTATATTTTTCATTCTGCGATGTAGCTTTTAGCAGTTTTTTATTTTTAAAATATTTCTCTTACATTTTGGCTTGTATAAGGTATATTAAAGAAGATACAAAGTTCGCTTTTAACTAAATTCAACGACATTCGGTTACGTTCATTGGTCCACAGATTGCCCATCACACTAAAAATCCTTTCGACATTTGCATTTGAAACTGGAATCGAAAGACGAACTGAGCTATTTTCAATAAATTTGGTGCAGACTCTTTTTGAAAGAAATAATTCCACTTTTCAAGAGAAGATGTGCCTTCAAGTGTCTCTATTACCGAATTCAATGCACATATTTCAGCGTGTAAACAGTCTGGTGGAACTACATCCTTCAATGGCGACAACATCCAAATTTTTAAAATTTTATCCAGACTTACAAATTTTTTACCGTCTGCGAGGCTCATAGCTTGAAAGTGTATATAAGGAGAATTCTGGAAATCAAACCATTTTTCCAAATAGTTCAATGCTCTATCCTCTTTTTTGAATTTATTCACCTGGCAAGGATCTAAATAGTTTTTCATCATGGCAAATTTTACTTTCATTCCAAAAAATTCAGTGTCCATGTTATTTTGCAACGACTTTCGAAATTTTACCAATATTAAATAAAGATCACATGCCAGAGTTGTACGAGTTTCTAGAATTAGCAAAACTTTTTGAAATGAAGACATAAATGAGTGAACGAAATATATATAAATTTCGGTAATTGTAGGTTCATCCAATGGCGACATTTCATTTTCTTGATCAGATATCATTGTCCATATTGGTCTTGGACATTCGTCTTCACCTAAACACAAGCTAAAAAATAATATTTGATTGACTGCCAGCTTAGTAACAAGCGATCAACTGCTTTAAATAAAGATAGCCATCTAGTAGGACTATGTCGAACTACTTCATGAAATTCTGATTCGAAAAATCATAACATTCTTTCAAATTTTCTCGCTTTTTAACTGAATTCGAAAACTCAGCAAAACTTTCAGTATAACATTTTCAATGTCGAACGATAATAATTTCAAAGCATTTTTGGCACAATTATGTATTATATGATCATTACAATGAGCTGCAATAATGGTTTTATTTTCTTCATTGACTAATTTTTGAAAAACCGAATTGTTTACTCCGTAATTCACACTAGCGTTATCAGCTCCATATGCAGTTACATTGTTCCAACTTAGTCCGTTCTCATTTAATACTCGGCAGAGCTGATTTTTAATTGATCTTGAATCTTCAACAGCATCTTCATAAAAATCTAATATTTTAAAACTCATTCCATTCTGTAGAGAATAAAATTGAATTGCTACAGGAAATAGCTTACGATTACCTTTGTTCGACGCGTCAGTAGCAATAAAAAATGATACGTTGTTTTTCAAATCTTCTAACACAAGTTCAATTGAAAAAGGGCACAAAACATTTTGTACAATTGCCGAAGCTTTTGTACATTTTTAGCAATTTGAGAATCAGAAAATGACTGCTTTATAATTTTAATTCCGCATTCCTGAGCCAAGTATGATAAATGGTGTTTTACACCATGGTAAATATGCAACAACTCAGCAATAGCTACCGCGTCGTTTTGAGAATTATCTTTCGATGCAAAGAAAGATGTTAATCTTTGAGAAGAAGTTGCAACATTTTCAGCTTCGATGTGTTTTTTTGAGGCTGCGTGATGAGTTAGGGCTTTAATGCCATCATACATAACAGTAAACGTTACATTACACAGTTTGCATCTTGCTTTGCTGGTGGATTTTTCATTTCCAATATAGCTTTCACTAACCGAATTATATTTTTTTTTGCCAATCTGCATTGAAATTGCATTTTCTTCTCTTTGTTGTTGAACCTTCTTCTACCTCATTCATTTCTTAGCTATAGAAATAGAATTACTTTAAATTAATTTAAAATTATTTGGATATTAAAGTTATACAGACCTTGTTGAGTATTATAAAAAAACAAAATTAATATTTCATTTTTCACTTAATAATTCAAAGTTTAAATACTTTAAAATTTAATCTTTAATTTATTAATTCAAACTCTGAGTACCACAAAATTTATTGTTTAATTAATAACTTTACCACCAGTTACCAGTAGAAAAGTTTAAATAAAACTTTAATATTTTGCATTTCTAAACTAAAATAAAATTTTCCATAGCTTACTGCGATAAAAAAAAATTAAATTTTAAAATTTTTAAATTTCTTGTACCATTTATGACTATTTACTTTATACCATAGCCTACTGCTGTAAAAATTCAATTTATGACCGTTTACTTGGTCTTCAAAACTTTGATCGACAAGAAAAATAAAAAAAATCCAATACCTAAACCGGACAAATGTACGTCCGGTCTTTCTAATTTTTTCCGACCGAACAAGTAGTTGAATTAACGGACTGTCCGGTTCAAAACCGGACACCTGGCAACCCTAAACATGATTCGAACTGTGATTTTTAATATACTGGTATAGTTAATATATCCAAATACCCAAAATATGTTAGACAACGGTTATATGACGATATTATAACTCCAGTTATTCTAACGTTAAAGTTATGAATTCGTTGTAATAACTTTATCAAAATGTTATCAGAATGTTATCTTAACCGGTTTTGCCGGGGTTTTTTTTAACTTAAGTTAAGATTAGGTTAATTTAAAACCAAAAAAAAATTACCGTATTTTTTAAATTTTAATATTAGTTTTATTTATTAGAATTTTTTTTTCATATATTTTATTAAATTCTCAATTTTATTTCTATTGCCTTCTTTGGGATTCGAACTTTGAACTGTACCATTGCAATCCGCCAACACTACCACTCAGCCACAATATTGAAATTTAAAAAGCATATAAAATAGAAAATATAAATTTGGTATAGAAATTTTCTGTGTGGTGATTTTTTGTTAAGGACGCAGATTCGGATCCCGAAGAGAACTTACTTTTTTAAAAAGAATTATTTATAACTTCAAATAAACCAATTTTTAACAACCGGTATATCGGAAGTTGTAAATGAACATTAGAAAAACGTTAGAAAGATAGTTTCCAACATAAAATCAACTTATTTTTTACAACTAATTTTCGGAGGTTATTTATTTAATACCCAATTTTAAAACTTTTTGTTTCATTTTCAAAAGTTAGAATTTAATCTCGGTTAGAAATTGTGTATTTGGGTGCAGGTGCTTGGCTCACTGCGCCAGCCATTTTTTAAAATTATAGCCAGAGTATGATGCAAATTGAAAAATTATCTCTTTTTGACTATACTTATTAATATTGTGCCATAATGCATACTTAGAATTCCGTTGAATCCGTGCATCATTGAATAAAATATTGCCCTTCAATGTAAAAATAAAATAATGTTAAAAACCTTGTGTTCATTATTATTATTATTTTATGTTCATTATTATTATTATTTTTTGTCAATTATATAATTGTCAATTAAAAGTCTAATAAATATAATTTCCGTGGAATTGATTTTAATTAATAAATATTTCATTTCACTTAATATTTTATTCTTCGAATTTTATGCTCATTATAAGTGGGTTGTCATTGGAAACAGAAATAATAAAAAAATTACATATTTTTTTTTTCAGCTGTACCAAAGTTTAATTAATAATCTGTAGTGGAACATTGTAAATACACAATGTAATTTATATCATTTTGATGCTCTTATTTATTATATTGAGCTTAACTGCGACTCTGATACGGCGTTTACACCAAGGGATTAAAAGCGGATTAGAACAAATCGTATGACCGTTGTGGGATTGAACTCGAACTTTCGTATAAAAAAATTTCTGGGATTGCAAGTCGGATTGGGCACGAGAAAATTTTCAGGTATGAATTCAATAATTTCGATTAAATTTCATGCGGACAAAATATAAATAAATTTGTTTTGTGGGGTTGCAAAATAAAAAATGTGTAGAATGTAGTTTGCAACTGAAAAATCGGTAGAGATTGTCTTAATAGGAAACTTGTCGAAACTTAAATCTGCGACCTCTGGCTTAAAATAAAAACGTGCTTTAAAGACAGATTCGTTTTCTGTTTATATATATTTTTTTTTTTTGGTTTCGATACTATTCAATTGAAAATATTGTGGGGCTATTAATTTTTTGTAGATTTGTACAAAAATTAATAAAAAATAAATTATTAATTTTTAACAAAAACTTATTCATAGTTTGCCAACTATGTTGAATTGAATACGCAATGAAAAAAAAAATTAATAAAACTCACAAAGAGCATAAAAAAAGTAATAAAAATTTTGAAAATTGAGCAAATATAATTTTTTGCAATAAAAAAATTATATGATCTTTATTATTGTCAGAATAAATGCTGAAATGGCAATAATTTCAATATAATTTAAATACATTATACAATACTTCATTTTTTTTTGTTTTTTTTTTTTTTTTTGGGATTTAAGTGCGTTGAATAAAGCCTTATTTTTAGTAATTTTTGAATTACTTCTGTATCCCCAATCAAAAATTTTCAGTATTATTCAAACAATACTGATTTTTTATTTTATTTTATTTTTTTTCTGATATTGTTACGAACAGAAATATAAAAATTTAGAATGATTATTATGAAGCAAATTATAGAAATTAAAGTTAAATATAAAGTTATTTTTTAATGTTCTAAAGCGAAAAAAAAATGTCTCCATGTTCCGGGACTTCCAACGTTTTTTTTAAATTGATATGGAATTATTCAATTGTTGCTAATTAGATCGCATTTTGGATCTTAAGTTCAGAAAACAGTAAATATGTTACAAATCGCACTAAAAACCAACAATCTTTTTTCTATTAATTAATGTAAATTGAAAATAAATTATAAATTTATACTTAATAAATTGACTGCGAATTTTAATTTTTGAAAATTTTTTTAATCACACGCAGGAGAAAATATACTGTGCTTTATTCTGTACTGTGTACTGCACTTTATATATATGTATAAATGCATTTTATACATTAATATAATTGGATCGATACATAATGTGTGTACAAAAAAAGTCTTATCAAAGAAGCTTATAAAATTGAAATAAAATAAAAACAAAAAGATATGATCGCACTTTTTTATCACTTTTTTTTTTTTTTTGGATTAAAATTAAATTTTGTCTTATCGATTTTCAACCTGTATTAACGTTATTATCTGACATTATTTCCATAATTCAGAGAATTTTCATTATCTTCGTTTGCGGCGAAATTAATTATATTTTGTTAGATAACTAAAATTTTGTTATAACAGTGGTTAGATCCTATACTGAAAAAGTGCAAAAGGATTATAATAGAACTTCGGAATATGAAAGTTTTCAAAGAATAACGATGTAATATGGTATTAAATCTTTTATGAATTTATTTAAAAACAACCTCAATATAAATTATTAACTTACTTCAATATTCCTTTTTTTTACATGCTCTGATCCTATTTCTTTGCACATTATACCCATTTGAAATATTTACAAAAATTTTATACTCTCCTCGTTAAAATCAAAATTTCAATTATTACAAAAAATAATTACGGGTCTTTGGTTCCTGCCTTTTTTTGAAAAACAGATTTGTTTGAAACTCACTTAAGATTTTGACTTGGTCTTTTTGGTAAGAAATATATACGTTTTGAATTTATGTATAGGATTAGACAGTGGAATTAAAATGGAACGCTTAACTATTTCTCTCTGGCGAATTCATACTTTTGATTTTAACAGACAAATATATGTAGGTCAAAAAGAAATAGTGAATGACTTAAGCAATATTAATTATTTGTCAAAGCAAGAAAAATAGCTCATTATTTTATTTTTTAATAATACACCTGTTTCTGACGTTCCTGTATAATATGATTATAGCAATATTCGACATAAAAATTTCAGAAACTCATTTTGTATTTAAAAAAAAAATATGTATAATTTTATCAACTTTTGTTTGGTAAAAATGTTTGGACGAGTCATTATGTATTTAACAAAAAATGCAAGATTTTTTACTTACTGCCAAAAAATAACGTAATTTTAGTTATAATCTTATTGCTATATTTTCTTGTTTTTCTGTAGGAAAATGTTTACTGTTGCCCACTCTAAATTTATTTTCCATTTCCTGACATCGCAGCTTGGAATTTAATACATATTATACTTAAAATGTGAATATGCTAAATCAATTTCAAATTTTGTCCGTAACTTGCAATAAAAATTAAGTTTATTACTTTTCAAAAAGAGGCAAAAAAAAAAAAAAACAAAAAGTCTTTTATTCTCAAGTGTTCCTGTAGCAGAAAATGGCTATAAAAATATATTTTTATTTTGAATATTCTAAAGAAATCTATAAAAATCATTTACAACATATTTTTTTTTTTTTTTGCTTTTTTATTTTTTGCAAAAGAAAAACCAATTTTTTTTTTTTTTTTATTGCCGAAAATTTATATAATTTTAGTATGTTTTTTTTTTTTTTCTGTATAAAATTTATATCTTTTATGAGTGAATTTTTTATGATTCTTTTCTCATGTAATTTTTAGTTTTGTGATAACACAGTATTAACTAGAAATACAGCAGCAGCATCATCGGCAGCAGCTGAAAAAATTGTATTATAATATATAATTTTTTTTTTGGTTATGGCATGGGCAATTCTAATAAAAATAATTGAAAATAAGGGTGCGAAATTAAATAAAAAATTTTATTATTTTATTTGGTAGAAGGGAAATAATTTGTAGAAACATATGAGCGAATTTCAATGGTATTTAGAAGTTATATGGGTCTTACAGTATATATTTGAAATATTAAATTATGTGATGATAACAGTACTGTATTTCAACCATTAAGATTAAAATTGCATAGAACATAAATATTATGTTCAGTTGTCAGAAAGTTTTTTTAAGAAGCAATCAGTCTCAGTGATTGAGGTACTTCTTCGAGCAATAACGGAAAGCATTTGAACGGAAAGTAGAAAAAGTTTCTATCGATTTTGCAACAGAATCGTACTCATGATAACACAATAAGGCGCCGTGACATTTGTCCACGGGACATTTGTCAGCGATAAAATTTGTATGGAAAACTTCGCGGACAAATGTCAATTTACAAAATGACATTTGTCCGCCGCGGACAAATGTCTCAAAATGCGTGGACAAATGACATTTGTCCGCGATTGCATTTTCAAACTTTAGCGGACAAATGTCATTTTGCAAAATGTCATTTGTCCGCGATTGATTTTTAAATTTTTAGCGGACAAATGTCATTTTGCAAAATGTCATTTGTCCGCGGCGGACAAAAGTCATTTCGAATCGCGGACAAATGTCATTTTGATGTCCGCGATACAAAAACAAATCGCGGACAAATGTCCCGCGGACAAACCCCCCACAATAATGGCTTATCCTTTTCCTGTCTTATTTTCGATTGTTCGGTTCGTGTAAGGAGAAGAATTAAAATAAGGGAATAATTTTCAACAATTTATATAATTTATTTAATGCACTATGTTTTATCGAGGTTCTAAAAATATTATACGCGCTATCAAAAATTACTCGTTTCTAATTACAAATAGGAAATTTGAATATTATAACTATAAATAAAATTTAAATTTGAAGGCTAAAATTTTATATAACTTTGTTCTAAATAACCCAAATTGATTTTCCTTTCTAAAGAGCACTTAATTTTTAGGATAAAATATAAATTCTTAAATATAAATATTATGTGAATTTAGCTTCAATAATAAAAATCAGTCGACAGTCAGCTGTTTTTATGTTTTATCAATGGATTATCATATTATTTATGTAATTTGCACCACACAGTTCGAAAGCAGTAGTGGTATAATAAATTATTCTAGAAAAAATGTAATAATAATTTTTTTTTTTTTTATTATTTAAACCTATGTATGTATGTAAAAATAGATACTTCTATTTAAAATAAAAAGGACATTCTTTTTCAATATTATGTACTGTATATGCTATATACTATATATATACGTTTAAAAAGTAAATAATATCAACATAATTTTTTTTTGAGCATGGGATTTGGTGTTTTCAACTGATATATATATATATATATATATATATATATATATATATATATATATATATTTTTAACATACTAAGTTCATTTTTATTAGTTTAATGTTACGATTTTTTTTTTGGGTTTATGATGTTTGAATTTCCAAAAGATAAATTTTTGTTTTAATACAATTTATAAAATGAGAATATTTATTTAATTTAACTGTCAAATTCTCTGTCATTCTTTGAATTGTCAATAGAACATTCATTTATGAATTAGAGAACAATGCTTTATATATTATATTAGATCATGATGATAGTGTAATGGAATTTTCCACTTAAATGACTGTGAATTTAATTTAACAAAACTTAAAACCTAAAACTTTTAAAATGGCGGTGATTAGGGAAGTAAAAAACTAATAAATATATTTTTGAATGAAGTATTATTGAATTGTCTTACAACATTTATCAGTGACTCTAAAGTAAAAGTCAATTATTTTTCGATGGGGCTACTAGGAGGTTATCGGTTTTCTGCAATGGACTACATGAGTTTTCTAGAAAGTTCGATGGAGTTTCTAAAACATTCCGAACATATCTATATCAAACTAACAATTTAATATATAGACTAATTACTTTTGAAAGTGACTGCTTATAGAACCACAAACTCAAAATGCAATTTAAATAAAAAGCGTTCTTTAAAAAACGAATCTAAACATATACTTTTTAAAATCTGTCAAAATTCAATGCGCACAAATAATTTTTTTTCTATTATCTGAATATCGGTTATAGTGAAAGTGAAGAGGGCCAACTTCGTTTTTTAAAAAAAATGTATTCAAAACTCAAAATATTCGAAATTCAAAATGTTGAAATAACTATTCAAAATTTTTGGAGTGTGAATTTTTAAAATTTTGATTTACGACCACACCACGAACCTCCGTCAATCTTTATTAAAATATTAAAATCATAAAGGAATATCATAAAAGTATATAAAAAAAAAAACATAAACCCATATTAATTTTTTGGAATTTATGTGCAAACCCTTGATAAAATTTTTAAAACGCACTAGGTATCTATATAATGTAGCAGGATTTAATTTTATTTTGTATGTTATTTTCAAATTTAAATAAATAGGAATAGCTGGGGGTGACTTTTAGAACGCAATTTTTTACTTTTTTAATTTCAATTTACTGTAAACGTCTTTTCATTATTTTTAATTTATATGATTTTTTGAACATTTTTTTTTATGATAAGTGTATTAACTTTGAGGAGTTCTATTAATAGGATATTTTTTGATCTTTATTAAGATAATTTCTCACATCTTTATTAAAAAGCTGAGGAGCTGAGGAGCTGAGAAATTTCACATTCTAAAATTATAATTCTGATTTGTTAATATTTTAGTTTTATATTCGTGATAAAAACTTATATAAAGTCGTTAATTTATATATAAATAGATTAAATTTTAAATAGTTTTGTTTAATACATTCTTTAAAATACTGTAAAAGGTACTCATATCCAGAAAAGCAAACAGAGTTCAGAAACTTAGGAACAACTATACTCTCATAGTATGCTAATTTCATTCTAATCTAATAATATTCAATTTTAAATAAAATTTATTGGCGTTTGTATTAAGTTTACTCATACATTATTATGAAATTTTCAAGGGTGTAAAATTTCGGCGACTGGCATATTTAACAAAAAAAAAACTGTTTTTTTTTTTGAAGCTATAAAAGCCGGAAAAAATTTGCTATGCTCTCTCATATGGTTGAAATAATGATATGAAAAATTTTCCCAAAAAAAAAAAACAGAAGAAATTTATGTGTTTTGAAATAATCAAATAATTAATCAGTCAGCTGTTTAGTTTTAAACAATTTTGAGAAACTATATAATATATATATATACCTTCCCTTTATTTTTAATTATTCAGCATTTACGTAAAGGACAAGGTGTAGATAATTTGATTTCGTTTTGAACAAAACTATAAGCACAATATTACCGTTACCGATTATATGATATCTATTTTTTTTTTCAAAGATATATTATTAAAAAAAATAATCCCACAGAATAATATTAAGATGACCCATTAAACCCATTGTTCTCGTCCGCGGATTAGATAAAAAAAAAATTCTATCAAGCATAAATTTCATATTATATAAAGAACAATCTTTCTTTTTTCTGTCTTCGACTTCGCATTTTTGACAATGCTGGAAGGATCTGGAAAAATATTTGAAACAATAAATTTGAATAAATTGTTAGGAAGTTTCATTCACTAGGACTGTGAATGAAATAATTCTCAAATCATGATATTCATATTAAAATGTTATAATAATAGTTATATGTGTTATTTAATTGTGTGGAATTTAATTTACTATCGGAATTTTTTCTTTTGTAGAATAATTATACAAAGCATACAATTTTTTACTGTATTTTAGAAAACCGTGTTATATGATCGTTAACTGTATATCATTTTTGATTCTTTAGTTAGATTTTTGATATTCACAATGAAATTAAAAAATAAAAAAAAAAATTAAAACAAAACCTTCAGTCTTTTTTTCATAATTTTTTTTTTTTTTACTCATCATAAAACTTGTGAAAAACTAATATATTTACAAAATTTTCTCATTTTGTATTAACTTAAATACATAATATTAATATATACATACCTATAAATCTTATACATATAACATATACATTTTATATCAAAAAATTTTCAACAAAGTTAATTCTTAGTATTAAATTAGTAACTTTTTAGAAAATGTTTAATTATAATTTATAAAAAAAAATCTTTAATCCTTAGGATTTAGGTTTTTTCATTGTGTATAGTATTTATATGTGTATATACATAGTATAATATTGAAAACACAAATTAAGAATGATGGATGACAGCATTATTTATAGCTTTGTATATTTTTCCATAATATGTATGTAATAAAGAAAATTTCTTCATATAGAATTAATTAATTAAAAAATCAAAAATGACATAAGGGATTCAAGAAAATATTCTAATTAGTTTTTGTTTTTTTTTTATTATTTTACTTTCTATACTTTTCAAAAATTATTTATTATTTTATTATTATTCTGTTAATATTTTGAAAATGAAATATAATACTAAAATATTATAATATAATTATTTTATTTTATATACATTTATATAAGTACATACGTCAAAAACATGTAAACTGGACATGAGATATTTTCAAATTTCATATAATATGAAATAACAAGAGCTGACATAATAAATTTGTTTTATTTCTTTTGAACATGGATATACAATATACATATATAAGTTAAGAAATTAAAATTAAAGACGAGAAAATAAAATATTATTCCTTAAATTCATTATGTTTAAACTCAAGGAAATTTGTGTAGTCTAAATAGTGAGTTCTAAACCCTTTAACTGCATTTGACATAGTTACATAATTCGGGAATAGTTTCTGCCGGTTATACGAAAATGCTGCCCGACCATGAAAAGTAAAACTTTTAGCATTTTCTGTATGTTTGATTCAACCGAAGTGTCAATACAAAATGATGATCCGAAGTGTCAATACAAAAAATGTTTACGTTTAAAATAGTAAATATAGTGAAAAGAAACAAGTGAAAATATTCGAAAAATAATTATTTTATAATTTACAGCCTCTATAATTGGGTTTCGAGAAACCAATTGGTCCTTCGTACCGGATAATATTTTCAGTTTAGTATGTCAAGCATAACATAAACAAAAATAATAAATACGGTTTGTAAATTTTTTATCCAATACGATAATTTTTTCTTTAAATTAACTAAACTTTAAGACGTCTTTCAAATTGAAATTTTTTTTCACTCTTAAATGCCTACAATTTATACAAATTAATAAACTATTCGTGCGAATAATAAATTTTATGATTTTTCATTGAGAAATTTTCCCTTATCCTTATATTTACCTTATATCCTTATTTAAATTTACCTAATAACCAAAAATCATTAAAAAATTTCATCATGTTTTTTTCGTTTTTTTTTTTTTTTGTTTTTTGTTAAATAATGATTATACCCTATAACCTGCCAAAATAAACAAAAAAGACTTAATTAAAAAACTAACAGCAAGATTTTTTAATACTAAAAAAAAAAAATAAATAATTTCCTTTTATATTTTATTTTAACAAATAGTTGTACCAAAAACAAATTTCCGGTGTTAAAATAAAAAAAAAAAAAGAAAGAAAAACAGGATAAATAATAATTTTATTAGAATTATTATAGAATTATCAAAGCAGAAGAAAAAACAAAAAAAACAAAATTAAAAAGAACAAACAGATAATAAAGCCATTTAAAAACACTTCTCAGGAAGGACATTCTTTTATTTTTTTATTTTATGTTTTTTTTTATATATTATATATATATTTTATTTTTTCAAAAAATTTGATAAATATCTGAAAATTATTGTGTCAAACGAATTCATAATAATAATAAAAAAACATCTGTTTCTGCTTCAACTCTTTTTCCCATTATTTATATTTATATACATATATCTCTAAGGTTTGGTCTTTTTGTACAACTCTTTAATAAGTTTTAAAAATTTAATACCTAATACAATTGAAGGCAGAGAAACAATTTCGAATGAGTTTAAATTAGGATTGCATAATGAGATTCTCAGTTAGCCTGTATTTTAGTTCCCATAAAATAATGGGATAATTCAAACTAAATTTTGTTAAACGAAAAATTATTAGTGACAAAACTTAAAACTTGTTCAGGATAATTGCCTGGTATCTGGTATCTAATTACAAATTTTGTACTTCAGAACCAATGCCAAAAATTACATTGCGGGTTATATTAGAGAATAAAAAAATTTGTTATGATCTGCCAATCTTCTAGCTGGGTTACCGAAAAAATAAATTTTAATATTTGAGATGGTATTTAAACTTTCATGACTTTTTTCGCAATAATTAATGTTCTTTCAACTGAAATGTTTGTCGTTGTTGATTGTCGAAATTGTATGAATTTTGAAAACTGGAATTTTTTTAAAAAAAAGTCTCTTCATCAGAATTCTATACATAAAAAATTCTGTATTTTGAAGAGTCTATGTTATCATAATTCAATATTTCAAAATTCTTTACGATTTATATATATATATGTAGATTTATGTTCGTAAAATATATAAAAATTTCGACCCCAACAACTCATAAAAATTAATAATTAATAATTAATTTTTTTCAATTTTCAACCATAATCCATTTATCATTTCGAATTCAATACGTTGTGGATCAATTTCTATGGGAAATTGTGATTTTTCTCCATAGCTGTAAACCTAAAATTTTTTAATAATAGAATTCAACCTATTTTTGATTGCATGACAAATGTTTAAATCTAAAAGAAAACATAAGAAAAATTTAAATCATAAGAGATTCGCTGAAGGTGAAACTGATTTGAATTGATTACATACAGCCAAAACTTAAATTTGTCATTATGTCTCGATCTCGATCGTAGGTAGAGATAGATAACGATCTGGATCAAATATTTTTGGATTCGGATTATATCTTTTATCATTTTGAATCTCATGAATGGGAAGGAACTATAACAAATATTCCTTTGTCTATAACTAAAAATTTGAATTCAAACATTATACAGCTAAAAATGCCGACTAAAACTCTAGCTAGATTATTTTTTCGTAAGGATTCTGAAATTTTTTGATATTTTATGAATAAATGAAATATAGAAATTAACATAATTAAAAATAGAAAGAAATTCCAAATTAGAGTCATTTTTTGTGCCTTGAAAACTTCTATCACCTCATTAATTAAAATAAATACTTAGTCGTAAACATTCCGCTAAATTTAATCATTTAAAATTATGTTTACATAAGACTTAATGTTTTTCATTAAATTCCATAACTTTTATAAGACTTTTAAATAATAAAATCAAAAACAACAAGTAAAAAAAGTTAATAAAACATAAACTTTATCTAAAAGTTATTATTATTTAACTACATGACAAGTTTTTCAGCTCTGAATTTGACATTTACATTTTAGTAAAAAAACATAACTCACAATTCAAAAACTCTAAGTCAATTTAAAAGAATATATGTATTAAATTCCGCATATAGTTTTATGCCCGTGTATATAAAAGTTGCGCCAAAAAAAACGGTAGGGATTTCGAAATAATTAACTACCGAGATAGTTCCGCCAAAAGGACAACTTATTGTCTCCTTATTCAGGACAAACCAATCCAAGGTATATTGTATATATAAACATAAACTTATAGACAATTTTGTGTAAGAAGACCAATTAAATAACCTAGTTTGTTTTACGTTCCCTAACAAGGCTCTTAAATGCCTAAATATTTCATGTAGTTTATATTGAAAAAAGGGCATCCAGCAAACTTATTATAATAGGCTGTCATATTTTCATAAAAAAAACACAGGAAGCAGTCATAGGAACTGCCGAAAGAAGTTTATACTTTAAAAGCTTTAAGCTATGATAACAATGGCTACAAATAATGGACTTCTTTTGGACTGATGGACTGATTTTTATTTTAATTTACATTTGGTACTTAGCAGCCCATCATTTGTAGCCACTGTTATTTATAGTTTAAAGCTTTTAAGTATTAACTTCTTTCGGCACTTCCCATGACTGCTTCGTGTGTTTTTTTTTGTAAATTTTAAGCATGGAAGACCCTAACCATAGCTCCTTATCCTAAATTTTTGGTCAGGTAGTTCCACCCTCACTTCCGCCCTCACTTCCGCCCTCACTTCCGCCCTAACTTCCGCCCTCACTTCCGCCCTCACTTCCGCCCTCACTTCCGCCCTCACTTCAGCCCTCACTTCTGTTCTCACTTCTGCCCTCACCTCCGCTCTCACTTCCACCCTCACTTCCGCCCTCACTTCCGCCCTCACTTCCGCCCTCACTTCCGCCCTCACTTCCGCCCTCACTTCCGCCCTCACTTCCGCCCTCACTTCCGCCCTCACTTCCGCCCTCACTTCCGCCCTCACTTCCGCCCTCACTTCCGCCCTCACTTCCGCCCTCACTTCCGCCCTCACTTCCGCCCTCACTTCCGCCCTCACTTCCGCCCTCACTTCCGCCCTAACTTCCGTCATCCCTTCCGTCATCCCTTCCGCCCTTACTGCCGCCCTAACTTCCTTCCTTTTTTTGGGCAGGTAATCTTTATTTCACCCGAGCTACCTATTTGGAAAAAAACATTTTTTTGGTATATTTTGAGCCGGGAAGACCCTAACTGTAGCACTGTACCCAAAATTTTTGGTCAGGTAATCTAATTATGTCACCGGAGCTACCTATTTTGGAAAAATTTTTTTTAACATATTTTGAGCCGGCACGACCTAACCGTAGGTCCCTGCCCAAAAATTTTTCGGCACGTAATCTTTATTTTACCGGAGCTACCTATTTTGAAAAAAAAAAAAATTTTTTGTATATTTTGAGCCGGCACGACCCAACCGTAGCTTCCTGTCCAAAAATTTTTAGTCAGGTAATCTTTATTTCACCGGACCTACCTATTTTGAAAAATAAATTTTAGTTTTTAAATAATTTGTAAACGAAAGATTTTTAAAACATAATTTGAATTTAAATTTTTCGCGGCAAATTATTTTGTTTTTATAAATGACAAGTGATTATTGAACTACCAATTTGAAAAAAAAAATTTAATTTAAATAATTTGTAAACGAAAGATTTTTAAATAATTTGAATTTAAATTTGTCGCGCCAAATTATTTTGTTTTTATAAATAACAAATGGTTATTGAGTGGACTACTCATTTTTTTGAGTATTCAAACGGTACAGCATGTCGTTTTTTTTTCGATCTCGAAATTCGAATGAGTAGAATAATTTTTACCCCCTACAGAATTACTCAATTATATCATACAACGCGCCTAAGAAGTATAAACTTCAAAAATTCGTACATTTTTTATCATAAATTTTAATTTTTAAAATTTTTTTCCGAAAAATCTATTTTAGTCGGCATTTTTACACAAACCCCTATTTAATTAACCTAAAAAAAATTTTTATCCACAAACCAGACTAGAATCTTTAAATTTAGATAAAAAAAACGTAATTTTTTTTGTCATTTGTCTTTACAGATTTTTATTTTATCCAACTTTAAATATAAAAAGAAAAATTAATTTAAGAACGTAAAAAAATAATTGAATGTCATCATGCTATATTGTTATTATCTTATGGAGGCGGCGTCAGCGTCGGAGCTCGATTGCAACCTCGAAAATTTGATTAAATAAGCTTGTAACCATATATATATTAAACTATATATTCCTAGCTTTCTATGTATTGCCCGTAAAATATTGCTATATTTTTATTATCTTATGGCGGCGGCGTCAGCGTCGGAGCTCGATTGCAACCTCGAAAATTTGATTAAATAAGCTTGTAACTTTCAAAATCACTAAAAAAATACAACAAAAATTAAATAAAAATTATTACTAATTTAATTTATACTATGTACAAAAATTTCTTAAGAGAACATGAATAACCTAAGGATTTGCTTATAGATAATTCTATAGTTATCATAATACAAATGTTCAAAACCGGATGACGCGAGTGGTTAAAGCGCCTGTTTTTTTTTTACCAAACTGAACTTTCAATTCTCGTACAACACAAAACATAGGTAAATTAAAAACGTCTCAGCCAAATCTTGTATCAGGAAAGTTCGGATACATGATACATCCACCATCAGCTGTCCAACCTCAGCTGCATTCGATCTAAAATTAGATTCTTTTAACGCAACACGCAGTTTCAGCATTAATCGGCAACATATCTATTCAATGGGTTATTATTTTTCAAAATACATAATCCTGTATAATTTTTTATTTTTTCTTCTTTTTTACCTATTTTTTATATAATACAGTTAGTATGTAATGTCTTAATGTGTATACTTTGCATAAATAAAAAAAAGTAAATAAAAAAATAATAAGATAAGGTAGGAACAACAAAATAACCCTTATAGTATATACGTGAGCCCGTTCATTATTGATTTATGTTATTTCTAATGTCCAAAGTTTCAAAATTGTTTTATTTTTTATTTTTTTTTCTAGACATTTTTCTTTTCTATATATACTATACTACTGATTATAATAAGAAAAATGTCCTACTTAAACTTTTTTTTTATTCCCTAGTTAATTTGTATTTTTATAACAATTTTTTTATTTTTTTTATTTTATTTTTATTTTTTTTTTTATATTGGGAAACTAAGGAAAAAGAAAATTTATAAAACAGAAAATGAAATTAACTTAAAGTGTCGATTAAAAAATTGTTTCTGAACAGAAAAATATAATTATTTAAGAGAAAAATAAAATATATAAAAAAAAAAGAAAAAAAAATAAATATGTCACTTCATTCTGTTTGAGTTATGGATATCCTTAAATCTAGGAAAATAAAATTTATTACTATTTTATATTATTATATTTTATATATATAAAAAAAAGCAAATTTATGTAGTACAATATCCTTATAAAAAAAAAACTACAGACATAAACTTGTATAATATAGGTATGCATTTAATAAGTATATGTATATATGGAATATATTTTTATAATGTCCGCTGGGAATTAAATTCATACATATTTTATACCTATAAAAAAGTTATTTTTTTTGCCTCTTTTACCTACACTGTATATGAGGGGCTAACAGGAGAAATGGTTCAAATGACAAAAAATTCAAATTTTCAAAAAATTCAAATTTTCAAAATTATAAACTACTGCCATTTAATGGTGTGGTGTGGTAATAGTATAAGTGTCTAATTTCAACAAAAGTAATTTTTACTTAATAAAACAAACATTTTATAAATTTAAAATTATCCTTTTTCATTTCATTTCATTTCTTATTTATTTTTTTCCAAATTTTCCGAAATCAAAGTAAAATTAAAATTCAATTCGGCTTATAAAATACAAGACAAGAAAAAAAGATTTGCATTTTTGCTAATTTTGCGTCTTTTTTTTTTTTCAACTTACCACATACGAGAGAAAAAGGTATATACAGTATATGTGATTTTTATGTTTTGAATTTTCTTGTTGGCTTTGATGAGTTGGCAGATCCAGTTAAAACTTATCCCAACAAAATTTAGAACAATTTATATCATAATCTATAGTTTTATAATATGTAGTTAATTGGTTCAATTTTACTTTGAACACTTCACATACATATAAATGACGTTCTATACAAAGATAAATACAATATTTGAAATTAAATTACTATTCATATTCAGATCGACATCAGTTTTTATTTTATCGAAACATTGAAATATATATTTAATCATATACCAAAACTGTACAAATATATTATAAATATGTGGTATATAATATTACATAGTACACAGTACATATTATTATTTTTAATATAAAATTTGACATATTTTATAAATATTTCATCATCTTATTTAACTTAAAAGTTTAAACTTTTAAATTTACTGGAATTTTGATTATCTTGTTGACTTAACCATGAAGAATTCGAATTTAAATTAGTTAAAATTATTATTTATTCAAAAATAAGTAAAATGCATTAATCCTTGATTTCTATAAGCACTGACGAATTCTATTATTTTAATTATTTTAATATATATTTCTCTTGAGCATGACTTGGACAAATTGAATGTTTATTCAATTGGTTTTCCAAAAGATGTTTTTCAAAAACACGTCTATTAAAATCAATCAAAAATATATTTTCAACTACACTACTCAACTTGTCTATAAATTTGTATCCACTCCCTATACCGAGGTTGAAGGACTTGTTGAAAAGCATTGCAGATAAGTATATATTTTGAGTTGACCAAGTCAAGCTGAATAAACGTGCAACTCGTCTGTATCATACTTTATATCATAAAAAATTTAATGTTAAAGTATAAGTATTAAAATAATGTAAATAAAGTTAAACATAATTGTAATATGTAATAAAAATTTGATGATCTTCAAAATTTGTTTCAAATAAGCAATCCAAATAAGTTCTTATGAATAATTTACATAAAATTATTTTGTTTTTTAAATTTATATTCGTTGTTACATACTAAACTTTATGTACTTACTTATATCTCGAGGACATTTCCTTTTTTTTTTTATTATGCAATTCACGATAAATTTTATTATTTCACTTCAAATTAGATTTATATAAAATGATACAAATCTTAATAGAATAAAATATCTAAATCTAAATAAATTATTATAAAAGAAAAAAAAATGTGTGTGTGTGTCTCACTTGGGGTTTCTAATTGCTTCGTTTATACAAAAAAAAAAGACAAAATTATTTTTATTTATAACATTCATTTCTGCTTGTTTTTTTTTTTTTTGAGTATCAAATAATAAGGACATAAAATCATCAGTACCTTTGTAATTTTTATTTTTTGTAATTTTCAAAAGAAGCTTAAAGTATGTGCTAACGTTTTTATTTCTTCTATTCGCTCAGCATAATTTAAGTTTTTCGTCTGTTAGATTTTTTCTTCGATACAACAAGTAAAACATTAGGACTTAGTTCAAACCTTACTTAAAAAAAAAAATTCAACTCATTTTTAAATATTGAAAACTAAAATTTCGATTTTAGTTTCTATAAAAGCCCGTCAAAATTATTTAAAGATTTTATGGAGGCAGATATATTATGAAAAAAGGATATACGGACAATTCGTCGTAAACAATTCGTCGTAAAGCAATTCATCGTAAGCAGTTCATCGTAAAGCAATTCATCGTAAGAGCAATTCATCGTAAATCAATTCATCGTAAGAGCAATTCATCGTAAATCAATTCATTGTAAATCAATTCATCGTAAAGCAATTCATCGTAAAGCAATTCATCGTAAACCAATTCATCGTAAGCCAGCAACTTTTTGAGCCGTGGAGACCTGATGCGTGGCGGTGCGCACCGCCACGCATCAGCTCTCCACGGCTCAAAAAGTCGTTTGCTTACGATGAATTGGTTTACGATGAATTGCTTTACGATGAATTGCTTT
This sequence comes from Hybos culiciformis, assembly GCA_964007475.1. NCBI lineage: Eukaryota > Metazoa > Arthropoda > Insecta > Diptera > Hybotidae > Hybos > Hybos culiciformis. The sequence continues at coordinate 22,430 of CAXFZM010000374.1, forward strand.
ACGATGAATTGATTTACGATGAAGGCCTTCAACACCCACTGCCAAGTATCAGCTCTCCTCGGATCAAAAATATCTGACGATGGTCTCCGTGATTATTATTTTAGTGCATTGTTCCAGCGACGGAACTTTATGTCAGCTTTAGATTGAAGTTCTTAATTTACTTTTGAAAATAATTTTATTTCCAATGAAATGGTAGAACGTTCATTTAAACTTAGATTTACCCAAAACCAATAATATCATGGCATCGCGGTTTCACAGAATTTGTGCACGAAAGCCATCCTTCTATTTGGAAGTTTTTTGAAAATCTAAAAATAGAGCAAGAACGAAATGAGATTATTTACGTACAGTTAATGGCCGAAATAGATAGTGGACAACCAACCAAAAAAAATATTTAGATGCCTGGAAGAGAATCGAGAAAATTGTTGAGCAATACGAAACAATGGACAAAATTGATTTTCGGAAACGGTTGCTCTTAATATAAAGTTTTAACCTTTGTTTATTTGTTTTTTTTGCTACCTAAGAGTGTAGCAAAATAATGAATTAAAATTGTTTAAGATACAAATATGCGAATTAATTTATTTACGATGAATTGATTTACGATGAATTGATTTACGATGAATTGCTCTTACGATGCATTGATTTACGACGAATTGTTCTTACGATGAATTGTTTTACGATGAATTGCTTACGACGAATTGATTTACGACGAATTGCTTACGACGAATTGACCGGATCCCTGAAAAAAGTACACATATTTTTCATTTTACGTTTTAATGTACGGTTGACATTTAATCAAAAAAACAAAAATTATCTAAAAGTTGTGTAAATAAACTTTCTTTTTTTTTTGCATTATTGTTCCAAAATGTTATCGATAAACTTTTTCAAGGTTTTTTTTGTATTTTTGATAAATATATCAAACTTGAAACATAAAATAATAAGGATTCCACTCAAAGACTTGTCAACTCTTATTTCGATTAATATTTTTTAGGCACGTATAGATTTTAATTGGATAAATTGAACGAACAGTTGATTCGTTGATACCAGGGCTGTGGAGTCGTCAAAAAATAGTTCCAACTCCGACTCCGACTCCAACCGCTAAAATTTTTAATGCACGACTCCGACTCCGACTCAGACTCCAACTCCAAAGCTAAACGTATGTGGAAATATATTTATAAATACTAGTGAAAACTATGCTGTGGGTGTGGGTAATTAATGGAAGGGAATTAATTAATATAATATACAGCACGCGCATATACAAAATTTTTAAAATTCAATGAATTTTGAAACATATTTTGTTAAAAAAATTCTTGGAGTTATAGTATACATATTGAAATAATAGTATACATTGGAGACCGAGCTAAGCTCAACAATTTGATTGTCAGATTTGAAGGAGGTGAATTTTATTTTTAGTTTATAATTTTCGCAGATACGATCAAATTTAAAGGAGTTGAGTTCTATTTTTATTTTCTTTATATTAACTTGGTTGTCTTTATCAATTGACTGCCCCGGATTTTAAAAAGTGAAAATTGACACACTTCCTTGCTTTTGTTGATGATAATGCAAAATTTCAGTTCGATCAAATGACAAAAAGTGGGTTTGTAAGTAATTTCAATTTTGAGGAAAAAAATGAAAACGAGAGTGTCAAAATAGTACTAAATAAAACACAATCGCTAAAAATCGCATTAAAGGATTTATGTGAAAAACTTAATTTTTATGGGTTGTGTTTTTGAATTTATAATTTTTGCCGATTTAACCACGATATTCGCGAGTTATTAACGATCAAGCGAAAGCTGTGAATTTCTATTTTTAATTTGAAATTTTCGCTTTTTTTGCGGGTTTTCGAATTTTCCCATTTTTCAACCTCTAAGCCCTTCTATCGAGCCGTTTTCGAGAACGATA
>CAXFZM010000375.1:0-14064 GCA_964007475.1 Hybos culiciformis
ACTGCATCAATGTTCGTTAATTAATCGCCATTCACACGAGTCGGTGGAAGAACTAACAACAACAAAATAGTGCCATCCCAAGTAGAACAAACAAAATGGAAAGCAAGGGTGACCAAAGTGAGTGCCGCTCTCATTTGACACACTCCAACAGATGAAAGCAAACTCGCCGACACATCAGCAACACACACCGGCCGGAGATGAGAGAGACTGGCACACATGTGCAGACTAGACAATTGGACACAGTGAGGCATTGAGCTGGTGAACATTGCTTTATTCACAAGAATATTCCGAAATGTACAAACGACTTGTTGTGTGAACTCGACACGCTTTGTCACTCGCCCTCCTGTTCTTGATTACCATTCGAACAGTTCATTGAACTTGACTCGTACACTATTCAATTCTTCACTTTCGGCTACATTTCCTGGTGATTCATGACTACCGATTGGAGACTGGTGGAGAAGAATCGCTGCCATTCACTACGAACTTCAGCATTGGTCAAGTCGGAAATGGCAAGCTTCATGGGTGATGAGTACAGTGTTTATGTGTCCCACAATTTACGTTCCAACATGCAAGTGATGAATCGAATGGCGTGTTCAGTGTCTTCCTCAAGCAGTGGCATTTTCGCAGTCCGTATCCAGTCGTTAAGTAGTCCACAGCACGAGCTGATGCTCGCCTCTCCGCATAGGTGAACGTCACTGCGGTCATTGTACAGTGACCAACACCATTCAAATATGCGACGACGACGGCTACGAGCGAACATTTCGTTGATTGTCAACTGGGGACTTTTTAGTGCTTTCTGTGGACTCTTCCACAAACCACCACCACCACCTTTGACAGCATTCTTCTTTTTGTTAAATCGCGTTTCTTCACTTTGGTCAGTTTAGCACCACTATTTTTGCTAGTAGGACTAGCATGTGGAACTTGTGTTTCTGTGCGTGCCTTCTGTTCACGAATGTAGCATTTCATTTCACAACGAATCTCTAATGGCAATTCATCCAGTAGATCCAAGTCAATGTTCTCATACTCGACTGGCACGAAATTTCCTTCGTCTACGACTTCACGAGATTTGGACGGAGAAGGTTCGGATTTGGACGGAGATGGTTCTGATTTGGACGAAGATGGTTCTGATTTTAACGGAGATGGTTTTGGTTTGAACGGAGATGATTTTGGTTTGGACGGAGATGGACCACTCGATGTAGAAGGTCCTGCATCAGAAGATCGATTAGTCGAAGGATCATTTTTGTCTTTTTTGGTAAACCATTCATCGATAGTGTTGGATTTCGGTTTCCACAGCAAATATGGCTGTGTGTCGAGCAGTGTGTTTTCCTTCAACGAGTCAACAATCCAGCCAACTTTCAATGTGATGCATTTCAATCTTGTAGAATTATGCGCAGCAAGTGACATTTGCTCGGCGATAACGTGCGTTGTTCGATGCGGCTCGAACACCGGACTCCAACCACCACCACAGAATTGCATGATTTGTTTGAGTGACAATGGTGGTGGCGATGTCATGCCATTCACGTAGATGGTCACTCCATCGAACAATGTGCTTCTACTTCCATCCAAACAAAACTTCAACAATACATCATCCATTTCGCTGAGCATCGAAGTCAAATCTGAGCGAGTGTTTGTCTGTTCCTTGATTCGCGCCAGCTCTGTTCGCAAAAACTTTGCATCTTCGTCATACTGTTCGGTACGACGAACTCGTTTGTTTCGGTCATAATCGGCATACCGATATCGGACAGTCTTCACTCCATCTTTCTCCTTCTTTTCTCTTTCGTCATCTTGGTTATTCTCCATACTGGACACTTGTTGTTTGGTAGATTTTCACGATGAGCAATGAACGTTCATCAGACAAAAGATAAAACCAATAGCGTTTCAAAATAATAAAATCGATGAATAATTCAACAAACGATACAATAAAAACGAAAGTGGTTCACATTCAAACAAGAACAGGGATGGATTTGAAAGCAAAGACAACATTCAACTTAGCAACGACAACATCGTTCTTGACAGCATCGATGCTATCGAGAATCGCTAACCGGTTACAAACAACAACGCTCACACAATAAAAAGCGTACGACGTTTATGAATAAATCCTTCCAAGTTCGTGAGCACTGTGGAAGTAAGAGGAGAAAAAGTGCAACGTTTAGTATTTTTTGAACATTCACTTTGAAGAATTATATTTTGGTATCTGGACATCTTTAAAATCTCAAACAGTTGCAGGACACGATAATATCTTGGATAGCACGTCTGATTGGCCAAAAGTGCTTACCAACTTGGAAGGATTTATTCATAAACACCGTACGCTGTGGGAGTGTAACCGGTAAATATTTTAGAAAGCCGGTTAGTAGTCGAGACAGGTGATAGTTCTGGTCGACGTAAACACAAAGCAAGTACAGAACCAATAAAGTTCTTTTGTCTACAATTAGCTTGAGAATGGCGACCGAGGCCATCTCGAACGTGTACCTGATGGACACGGACTCGGTGGATTTTGATGGAATCGGTGTAGATTCCAACAACATCAGTAGTTCAAGTGATTCGCTGGAGTTGATGAGCGATGATCTGAGCAGCATCGACGTACGCGATCTTCTGCACTTCAATAGCCATGAACACGAACAACAATCAGGCCACCAGTTGTATTTCTGTCCTGACACACCACCGGATACGCCTCACAATGTGACCAACATGTGTGACATGCGCTCTAGTCACCAGTCACCTCCACCACCACCACCACCGACAATAGTTCAACAACAACAACAACAACCACCTCCACCAACAATGTCCGCACCCATATCTCTTGTGCCGGTCACCTCGCTACTTACCATTCCGTATATGATAACGCCAGTGTTGTTGAACAGTCCGAACACGTATCGTTCGCCAATTCAATCGAAGCCCATTCTACCAAAGACGAATCGTTCATCGTCTATTCCTCCGTTATCACCATCAAAGTCAGCCTTGGAAGAGCGGCGATCACGAAATCGCGAATCGGCATTATACTCACGAATGAAAAAGCAAGCCTATGTTGAAGGATTGGAACGATCATTGAAAGAGGCACAACGCGACAAGCAAGAATTAGTTGTGGAGAACGAGCGTCTACGTAAACGTATCGCCGAACTGGAGTCACGCTTGGATGAGAATGGCAATTTACCCAAGGATCTGAAGCCTCCTCCATCGCCACTGATCTTCTCATCTTCTTCTATTTCAACCTCTTCTCCTTCATCTCCTGCTACTTCTTCCACCAATCAGTCACCACCTTCATCTGTTTCATCGTCAAGATCGCGTTCACCTATCAACACCAAGTTCTACTGTGTGCTGTTAGTTTGCATCATCCAACTCTCGCCGTATCTGATCAACTTCCCAAGCGAACATGCAAAAATCAGTGAGCCTATTTCGCATTCTCGAGTTGCCGTAAGTTGCCCAACACACAAACACTTCCGTATCTAATTTGTACTTTGTTTGTTTATTTAGCATTCCGGTCGTGTACTGTTGTGGGTGCCCGAGAATGGCAATTCCATGGAGAACATTACCCGGCGTATGAAACGATCCACCAGTGCAAGTGACTGCGACGGGTTCGTGATGAATCGAACTGAATCGATACGGTTGGAGAATCAACTACGAGATTGGTTACCACGTTTTGTTCCTCTTGAAAGTTCCGGTAAGCTGAGTGCGAAACGTCGACCAACTGCTTCATCGCCATTGCGTGTCACTCGTAGGAAATTGTTGATGAACTCGCGTTCGATTCCCATTCCTCGTCTACGGTCATGGATGTTCAAGCAGAAGTACGAGGAAAGTGGCGAACATGACGAGCACACCCATCATCTCAATTACGACTCGTTCGGCATGAGTATCGAAACACTGATGTCCGGTGTACGTCGTCGCGATGACACCTTCTACTACCTGACCTACCCAGACCACTATCCACACCCACATCATCACCTACTCTTTCCTCCAGCGGTGAACCGAACCGACATTCGACCACGCTTCACATTTCTCATTCCATCGATGAGTAACCCGATGCGCAACACGACCAGTGGTGAATCACGAGCCAACTCCACGACCAGCAATGGCAATGTGGACCCGGGTAATCGACTGTTCATGCTGCAGATTGATTGTCAAGTGATTAGCACTAAAGTGACACTGATTCACTCTCCCAAGCATCCACCCAGTCGGCAGTCGGCCACCACCAAGAAGTTGAAGAGTGTGAAACGAGAGAGTAGCACATCACGTGCCAATAACTCCACCATTCATACCAACGAGTGACGAATATGATAAGTGTTGAGTATGTAATTTAAAAAATAAACACAAATATAAAACAGAATAAAAGCAAAGAAGAAATGAGGAATGAGTGCTTGGTGTGTGCATTTGGTTCAGGTTCATTGAGGAGGAGGGTGGTAGCGAGTGCTAGTGCCGTACACTGGCTCGGGCTTGCCGTAATCAATGTTGATTCGGGTATGGTTGTTCACTGGGTTGTACCCGTATATTTGCACTCCTTTCGATTCGTAAATTGGCTGTTGAATGTGCGACATGCCGCTTTGTATTGGCTGTTGTAGTTGCTGCTGCTGTTGCTGATGTTGTTGTTGTTGCTGTCGTAATCGATTCTGCATCAATTGGTGATTTGCATTGGCCACACGTTGCTGATGCTGGAACTGTTGTTGGTGCATGGACTGTGGTCGAATGACGCCATACACGTTCTCGTTGCCGTACCCATAATTGGGCACTTGAGCGTAGTTCGAGTACGTTTGACGAGGTGTTCGTTGCGTTGGCATGGGCTGTGCGGGCATTGACTGGTTGTGCAAATAAGGTCCATTGCCACTGCCACCGGGAGAGTACCGAACGTGATGCGGTGGAGAACGAAGCGATAACTGACGATAGTGACTGGAATTCTTGTCATACACTCCACTGTTGTTGCTGGTGTTCATCCGAGACACTGTGTTGTAATACTGACTGTTTGGTTGTGGTAATCCACTGGTGTTGGCCACACTGTTCATGCTGGGCAGACCATTCGAATTGAGAAGTCCATACGCACTGGGATCATTGTACGAATCATTCACACTCAGATTGGCACGACTAATACAAGAACAAGTTAGTGACAAGTTGAACATCTACTCGAATGTGGAACTTACTTATTTGTGTGTTGGCCATAAATATCGTGAGAATGAGTCCGGTGATGCGAACGAGCGTCCTGTTGCGAAAACAACAGCAAAAACAAAAACAAAGTCAGAAATGAGGATTAAGAATGAAAAATGCGTCACTCACCTGTCCGTGTGAAATGTTCCCGAATGATGTGCCGCTGTCCGTGTGCAATCGTTGCGCAGTGCTCGATCTCACAATTTGTCCAATCTTCCCCAGGCTGGTCACTGGTGATCGGACATTACCATACACCGGTTGATTGGGCGATTGTGAGTACATCTGTTGCTGCTGGTGTTGTAGGTTGCGCTTGGACTGGTGTGCAATGGACATGGGCATCGACTGATGAGATGGTTTCATTTGGTATCGCACAAAGTGTCCCTGTTGCTGGTGCAACTCTTGTGCACTCTTTTCGTCCACCAACTTTCTGTACTGATTGTGTAGCTTCTCTCTTTCCATGTGATACCGTTGTTCGCTGTCGCCAACAGACGACGACGACCGATTGTTTCGGATGGTAGGAGGCGTTGTATCCGACCGACTTGACTCATCACCTCGATCATTGGCTACCGACTTAGATCGACCTTTGCGTGAACTAAAGTTGAACAAGTTTCGAAATAATCCGCCTTTCTTCTTTTTCGGTTTGACCAGTGCAGAGTGTTCATCCAAGTTGGTACTAGTCGTGTTGGTCACAGTAGTCATCGAGTGCCCTCCACCACCAGCACGACCTGGACAAATGGACGAAGATTGTGGACTCGAGTCTTCGCCACCATTGTTTTGTTCATCGTAGGATCGATCGACAGCAAATCGGAAGCTTTCGTTGGTATCGCGTGCACCAGTGGATCGTCGAACAGTGCCGTATCTAGTAGCAGTCAGCCTTCCTCGTTGATCACCAACCATGTTTGGCGTGAACAGTTGTTCTTTCTGCATTTCTCTCATGGCCATCTGCAAACTCTCCAGGCTGCAGCTTCGTCGTGCACTTCCACCAAAAGACAGCATTGCATTCAACGCGCCACCGTTGCCTGGGTGACCTGTGTTCATCACAGCCATGGGCATAGGATCTTCATTCACTACTGGTCCATTTTTCACGTACAATCCATTACGATTACGAGCCGACAGATCACTGCCGCCCATGCAACCACACGAACCAGGAGATTGACATTTCCCTATTTCAAATGATAAAATTAAAATTAAAATCGTTATCGCAATTGAAAATTGATAAACTTACAGCAGAAAGGCGAAAAGATGGGTTGTCGTTTGGCTACCATGGCTCTTGGAGTGTGCATCAAGTTGTCTCGGATGTGAGTGTTGGTTGTTTCGAATCGTTGTTTGTCTGGTGATTGTTCATGCGAACTGTACCTTTTGACTTCGTTTTGATGGTCGGGCACAACAATTTCGTTGCTACTGTCGTCGCCAACTTGCTTGCTCTTTTTGCTCCTTCTGTAAGTGTCGGTGGTTTTGGCATCCAATTGAGCGTGTCTCTTCTCCGACATACTTTGTCTACCGAATCCATCCCTTCTAAATCGATCGCTTTCTTCACTTTGGTTGCCATTCGTGTTATTCTCGTCACTTTCTTCGCCAGTTTTATCTTCTCTGTCTGTGCTGGCATTCAATGGATCAATGACCAGCGATCGATCCACTCTCATCGATGGATTGTAGATGACCGTGTTCTCCGATGACCGGTAGCTATCATCTTCATAACTGTTGTTGTAGCTGTTTGTGTTGTTGGAGTTGGGCTGAGTGGAATAAAGACTAGATTCAACCCCTCCATCGATGCCGCATGCGTTCGAGAACGACATGTCAAACGACTGATCGGTGACATTTCTATTGATTGTGCCGTCCTCGCCGCTAGCTGTACTATTCGTGGCACCACCTTCCGGACTATTCACCCGTCTGGCAATGGTCAGCGTGATGGAGCTATCCTTCGAGTGAGTCATCGCTTGTCGGAGGGTTTCCATCGCTTCACTATTGCTCATTCGACTTAGACTTATGCCGTTGATGTTGATCAACTGATCATCAGCTCGTAGGTTTCCGTCTTTCCATGCAGCTCCACCCACAATGACCGACTTCACGTGAATGCCCATGTCCACTGATCTTCCGCCCACAATGGACGTCTTGCCTTTGATGCTTAGTGCCAGTCCGGCTGAACCCGTATCGTTGAGTGGAATGCGGAAAGTCATAACTTCACGTTCATCTTCGTTTGAAGCTGAACTGAGAGATTCGTTCATTTCCTCTTGTGGTAGAGGGCGTGGCATGTGTGGACTCGGAGACACTTGCACCTCTTGTCTGGACACGATAATGTCCACGATCGAGTCTTTGGGTAGAGCGCGGAGAATGTCCACCGCTTCACCTTGAGTTTTGCCAGTCATCTCGATGCCATTCACCTCTAGCAAGCGATCGCAAGGTTTGAGCCGACCATCTTGAATGGCAGCTCCTTGCGCTAGAATGGTTTTGATGTAGATAGGCGACGCACCACCGGCTGGATTATCCCGAGTGGTGATGGTGAAGCCAAGTCCACATTTACCCTTCTTCAATTGGATGTGGTATCGCTTGCCGATTCGACGAGTGTTGGCCATCACAATGGCTGGTGCTCCAGGTGGCTTCAGTCCAATCACGTTCGTACCAGTAGAAAGTTTACGTTGAGTAGAAAACGGTGGGGGATGGAGTGAAGTTTGGTCAGAAGAATGCTCGATGAGAACTTCTCGTTGAGTAGGAGATGGCTTCTCGGGTAATTCATTCTCTTTCTGGTCTTGTTCACATTTAAGTAGGACTAACTTGATTTGTTTGTTTTGAAGAGCAAATCTGAAAATGGATTGAGCTCGTTCGTAGTCAATGCCGGCCAGTGGGAGATCGTTGACAGAGATGATAGTGTCGCCCAACAATATACGGCCATCACGATCGATACGACCACGAGGCTCGATGCCGTGCACTAGTAGACCGCGTTCGAGAATGGTGTTGGTGCCATTGTCGGTGTCGGGCAGTACATGAATGCCCAGTGGTCCGATCTCGTTGGACAAGTCTATTATCACAGTGCTGTGTTGTAGTTCATTCTCCTGACTCGAACTGGACATTGATCCCAGTGAACTATCGTAGATGTTTGGTTGTGCTCTAGTGTCGGTGGACTTTGTTTGTTTCACCATTTGTCGTTGAGCAGCGTCAGCCCATGCTTCGAGACGTGTGCCGAGCATAGAGAGACGACCTGAGTTTCGTTTGAAGTTAGCGCTGGCGGATGCTGTAGTGGTGGTAGTTGTGGTGGTTGTTGTTGTGTTGGATGTGCTGGCTTCAGTGCTGGACATGTTTGGTGATGATTGGAGTGATTCGCACTCACTTTGATTGACATAATTCACATTCTAATATGAGAAAACAAATGTAGAAATAATCGATTAGAGAGAGAGAGAGAGAGAGAGAAAGAGAAGATAGTGCGCACAAACAAAAGAAACATGAGTGATTGAAAAGTATGCGATGTAATGAGAGAGAGTGTACGAGATGGATTAGATGAGCAAACAAGAGTAAAGGGTGTAGTAGAGAGTGACCGATACAGGTGGGCAGTGTCACTCGAGCACCGCGATAAGCAACGGTTCCAACAAGGATAGTGTTGTTGTTGTGGTGAGTGAGTGAGTGGATAGCGAGTGTGCATGCAGTGTCCGCTCATCCTCTCCAACATTCACTCACTCTCTACCTTTCACAGCAGTTGGCAGTGTCGCAGGCAGACAAGCTCGCATTGCTACACCTGATCACGATTGAGCATTGCACTACTCTCCGCATTGCCACCCGTGCATCCACCGAAAGAGAGAGAGAGAGAGAGAGGAGAGAGGAGAGCAAAGAACAATTCGAGAGAAGGAGGGGGAGAGGAGTGGAGATGAGGCATAAACTGGTCGTGCAGTGAATGATAGCATCGGTGGTTATATTTATATACAGCTCACTCCAATCAACACTCCATCGGCAGGACTCACTTTCTCTCTGCACATTCATTCAAATTCACTTACCTGTGGTAATCGAGTCGACTCCATGCTTGTACCAAATGCAATAGCAGTAGACCATCGTTTCTGCTTACATCCATTCTCATCCTCCGCCGCTTGAATGGTGGTCGGGAGTGAGTGATCGAGATTGGTGGACACTGGCTGATCATCCACCGAATTAATCATCGGTTCACTCGCATGCCTAACATGTAACTGGGCGTGAGTGTCGGCATATGCACTCATCCCATCTGTTGTTATCTCCACGGTGTCCTTCTCCGCTTCGGTGGCAATGGTGCTGCTAGTGAACGAAGTCATGTGAAACGTATTCGACAGTATTCTGGTCATCTTCTGTGCACTACCACTCACGTGATCATTTCGCAGTGCATTGAATTGTGCTTGATTGAATGCAGACAAATAAAACAAATCGTCATCATTCACATCGGGACTATTGTTGCTACTGAGCACAGAATCAGACACACTGTCACGTCGCCGACAAATGCTGCTGGTTCGGTTGTTTGCACACGGCTCACTTGGACTACTGCTGCTGCTGCTTGTCTTCGTTTTGATGTTGTTATTGTTGTTGTTGTTGTTGTTTCTCGATTTAGCATCAACTCCGACATTTTTATGACCAAACAGGGCAATCAACTGTGGATAGAAGTGGAGAAGAAGACAAGTAAGAAAAATGTTATTACCATATTGCATAAAATGTGCAATGGCATGTGTGAGTGATGGAAAGTGATGATGGAATAAGGAAAGTGATGATCACTGCAAACACACACACAATAGTTGTTACATACCTGCTCGCGATCATCCGCTACCAGTTTGAGAATGTCGTCTGGATCGAGTATGGCACCATCAGTGTATGTTTGTAATTTGTCCACCACGATTTCGTTCTCGTCACTTGCATCGACCTGATTATCGTCCGGAACGTAGCCCATCACGTAGCATGTCCAGTTATGTACGAGGAAGAGAAAGTGAACGAAAGCAAACAAGTTAGAGGGAGAGTGATGATGAAGATGACGAACAAACACACACACAAAAAATGAATGAAGAGAATGTTGAACGAGATATGAAGAAGAGAATGAGAAGAAGGAAATGAGAATGGAAGAATGAAAGAATCGCGAGAATGAGTGCTAGAGTTCAGTAACACAGAGCATGTGTTAGTTCACTTCACTCTCTCCCATCTTCCCCACTTGTTTGTATCGAGTGAACAATCTTCACTCTCTCCACCCGTCTTCTCTCACATGGAATGTAACTATTCCTTGAGTGTGACGACAATGTCCTCTCTCCACCCAGTAATGTCAACTACCCAGTCCGATCGAATTACTGCTTGTTCTATGAGAGCTGGCTCATTACTTTCCTCCCTCGATTCTCACATCGCCTCCCCTTCTCACTTCCTGTGTGTGCGTATTTTGTGCATCACCCACAAGTGTCCACCCCAATGCATTGTCGCCATCAATCGTCGTTAAATGTTGTCTCGTTCGTATTTTTCTCGTTCATCAAATTGTGCGTGTGTGAGCAACACACACATAGACGTACACAATTGAAACGAACATTAGACAAGTTTAACGGTCGACACATAGTAGTGAGAGGGAGAGAGAATGATAGTAATTGGCATGTGGTGGAAGTAAGAGAACACTACCAACCACTGCCCAACCAATACACTGTAGGCTGGAGAGAGTGAGAGTCAACACTAAATGACATCGCACTCTTCACTCGCCCTTTCTTACACTCGAGGCCGACCGGAATTGAGCGCGATAGTCGCCCGTGGTTACTGGGTGCCCACCGGTCACCCCCTACTGCTTGTAACGACTTCATTTGCTTACCAACTGGTTGTACGATGCAAATAGAGAAAGAGAGAGAGAGAGAGAGAGAGAGAGAGAGAGAGAGAGTAGGGCAAGTACAAAGGAGTGGGGTACGCACAGTGAAGCGCGTGATGAGCACACAAACACACGAAGAGCAGTGAAAGGCAAGCGATGAACACCTGGCCTCTGTAAACGCGCACCCCACACGGGGTCAGACACAAAGTTTTGGTCACTGGCTTTACTCGCACTCACTCGAAAACAAGCAAATAATGGAAATGGTCGAATGTGAAAGAGTGTAGGGCAGCAAGTGACCGTTGCATTCCAATCCAAACAACAAGAGCACTTACCTGTATGGCCTTCTTGTATCTGGTGAGTGCAAGTTGGATTACTTCTCGTACAGTGATATCGCCATCACCAACGGGCACCACACAACGAATGTTGTCGAAATGAATGTAGACCTTCATTCCACGATGTTCACACCATGCTCGAATGTAGTCGAGTGAATCATCCACAGATCACTCCACACACACTCGCCCCACACACAATCGGATTGTTGACACAAACCACCGGCACACACACACACAGCACGCACATTCACTTTCTCACACACACATGGATGGCGTGGATGGTGGTGAATGGATGACGGTTGACACTGTGCACTCACTCTGTTGTGTCACACACACTAGATTACCGTGTTCGCCCAAACCAACTAAACCACAACACACAATCAAAGAGGCGAACTGGTGACTGCCAGACTGGTGAACCAATCACTTACTGTCGCACTGGTTGGCTGGGTTGGTCGGATGGATGGATGACTGACTCACTGACTGGCTGCTTACCTTCCTCGCGACTGTGTAACGTTCGAATTGAACTCACCATTCACTGGGGAGAGACTCGATAGAGCGCGCGCTAACAACCACCGAGTGCTTCTCTCTCTCTCACTCGCTCTCGCAACCGAATGCTCTTTGTACTCGTCTCAATCGCAGACACATTCACTCTCTCTCCACCTTTTTCTCTTTTTCCTTTCACTAAACTCTGTCACGAGAGCAAGGATGAGAGTTGTTCACAGTGGACAGTGTTGGTGTACTTTATTAGCACCCAGTCGTGCCTCACACCCAGATGTCACTGGTGCAGTCACTGCCTGGATATCGCATTTCGTGTGCCAGAACTGGTCCATCTGGTTCGGTGCCGAAATCAACCACCAATTGTTCGTTCAATTTCATGCCCCCCTTCTCTCGGTCCACATCCACCATGAGCAAGTGACTACCCTCTTTTACCAGGTCTGGATAGAATTGCTGGTCCCAGGCTGAGTGCAGTGAAAATGTCACGTACAGACGACGTGAGTCCAGTGACAGCTGTAACATCTGGGCTCCACCTTGGATTCTTTTGCCCTTGACAGTGGAGTACACGCACGCTGACGGTAGTGGTTCTTGGTCACGTTCCACTGCCAGTGTTTGTGGAAGACCACCGATTCGAATGACCGCACACTGTACAGGTTTTTTCGGGTCGGTGATTAGGTACTGACGAATTTCACCAAATGCCCAGCACGATGCAAACAACCATCGATCATCCAGTGAGATGAGAATGTCGGTGATCATTGCAGGCAAAATAGGATCGTTTTTTTTCACGACTTTAGGAGGGATTTTGATCACTTCTTTGACTACGAACTTATCAGTGTTTGAATCGCGATCAAAGTGGAGAATGTTGGATGAAGCAGCCAAACCAACGTAACCTTCGCACGATTGTGGATTGTGCAACATTCGCACTTCCAATGGCATTGAGTTGGCCATGTCCAATTCACGCAAGTCTACTGATTGTAACAGTTTGCCTGTACTGTACTGCCAGAAATGCAATTTATTGCCATACATTTCGTTTGGAACGAATCCTCGTTTGAATGATTTCGGTGATGTCCACTCACTGCTGATTAGAATGTCACTATTCGGTTGGTACCAGAAATCGTAACCAAATGGAACTGATTCTTGATTCCATAATCGTTTTGGTTTGAATGTTTTTCCATCCAGTAATAGCAATGAACCTTTAGCGTTGCCCGAAGCATCACCCAAGCAACTGATCATCACATCGCCAGTGGGAAGACAGTGAGAAGTGTGCGGACCAGATACATCAAATTTTTCAAGTTCTTCACTTTTTACCACTTCGTCCAACATTAATGCATTCATTGGATCCACCCACACCACATACACTCGAGATGAATTGATTGCTGGCAATATGAGTCGATCACGTTGGCAATCACTTTGACCATGACAACTGGAACAAGTATTCCATCCAGAGTGATGTAGTTCATCGCCAGTTTGACTCATGTAGCAGCGTTGAACCACTTGACCATAAGTACTTGAATCTGGATTCACATCCACTGAGGCCAGATAATCAGGCTCTGTTTGCGCAGGATTCACACATGTGACAAAAAGTAACTTCTCACGAGGCCCGTCGTTGAATGCATCCAACGGTGTACGATAACCAGGACCGTGTTTGCAACAAGCATCATTAGACATTGTTGTTGTTGTTCACTAGTTGCTCATACATAAAATGGTAACGATTGGCGAGAAGTGGAGCTCATGATCAAGCAGATTGTTGACAAGCGAAGTGCGATAAGGTAAACACTACCTTGTCACTGCCGCTTGTTGACGTAACAGTACGGGTACATGAAGTTGTTTGTGACATGACGAGAGTATTGCAACCACCACATGATCATATATTCCACATCTCATTCACTGTACTGGACACACAAGTATGCAGTGAATCTAGTTCATGTCGCACAGTCAATCATTGACGTCACTGCATCGGTTTCATACTCGTACACTTCCCACTATTGATGATGAGCTTCGTTTACATTTGCATTGCTCTGATGGTATGATTGTTTGAATAACCAATTATCTACGTGTTGATATAGTAAATGTAGCCGTTTAGATTGCGAACGCAGCGACAGTATAGCGACTATTTCCACCAAAGTCATTTTATTATTTGCACACTCATGACGGTGGAAATGGTCGACTGATAAAGGCGGGACAGTGAAGGCAATAAATTGTTAGTACCAAAGCGTACAAGCGTTGAATAGAAACGCTTTTATGGAGTGTGTGCGAGTTCTCGAAAGTTCTTTTTTCTACTTGAACGTGCAACAGCAACAGCACGCCGACGGTGTGCTTTCTATCGCTCAC
>CAXFZM010000378.1:0-41946 GCA_964007475.1 Hybos culiciformis
AACACTGCGTAGTCAAAGAGCTTAAGGGCTTTTTTAGTCACTACCAGCTAATCGACGGAACTGAATGAAAAAAAAAGTTCTCTGTATTAGCTAGTTCGGAAACTAATCCGGCAGCTAATTCGAAAAAAAATTTGTTTGAAATTATTTAATAATCCAAGAACAACTCGTTATCCGAAAACAATCCTCTAGTGCTAGTCTGTACAAAATATTAGTCGCCAAATTCTATGAAATTATAAGTAAAAAATATCATAATTCGAATTCGAATGCACGACCAAATAATTAGAATTCCAGCACTCCAATGACACATTTCCGTCATTATTAGTATTATGATAAAAGGTTTTCTATTTGATCTTAAATTATAAAATATTTTTGTAAATTTTTTATATGTATTTTAAGATCAAATAGATTTTCTTTTTATTATAATAATTACGATAAAAGTGTTTGAAGTTAAATGTCACATAATCGTTGTCGTATAGAAGTATTGTATACTTATTTATTATTTTAAAACTGCTGCGTATAATATTTTGAAATTTTATTAAAACCTTTATCAATTGAATTGATCGATTATAACTACATATATATTTTTGTTCCCTCTTTTACCTGTCACAGTATATTGCAAAGCTTTGTGAAAATTATGTTCTTATGAAATTTATATTGTTTTAAATTGTTGTCTTAAGAAAATTGTTAAATTTTCTTCCAAGAGGGGGGAAAAATAGAAAAGTTCTAAGAATTTTTTTTTAAATATTTTTTTATTTTATTTTTTATTTTTGGCTGTAAGGAAAATATTTTATATATGTATGTATTTAGCTAGGTAAAAAAAAAAAAGGATTTCCGAAGAAAAGAAAATAAAAAAAAAGAAAATTGATTTAGGACTTCAAGTTGTATTATCTGATTATGATGATTTATAAGACATTTTCAAAAGGTATTAAAACCACAATTTAAAATTTCTTCAAACTTTTTTTTTTTTTTTAATTTTTTTTTTCATAAACACAAATCATTCTAAAATATTATTATTTATTTATTTATTTTTTCCTCATTTCCTTTGAAACACATTCTAGTCAAAAAAAAAAAAAAAATTATGTAGGTATTCAAAATTTATGAACATTATGCTATCTAGGGGTTGTTTAATGTTCCTCTGATTTAAAGAATTTATCATGCAATTCGTTTATGTGTTTTTTTTTTTTTTCATGCTTCAATGTGCAGAGAATTTTTTTTTTTTGATGAAGATGAACATTTTTTTTTTCTATAAAAAAGAAAAAAGAAAAATTTAAATATTATGAAAATTATGCTCGGAATTTTAACTTTAGACACATCGGTGAATTGATGATTTCAGAATTTGAAGAAAATATTTGATTAAAAATGCTTAGCCAAAAAACCATGTTCGTGAACGCTGAACGAACATAAAATTGAAAAATTCTTTGATTTGCATATTAAAAGAGCCCGTTCTCAAACTGAGACTATTTTAGAAACTGAAAAATTATTTTAATTTCTAGAATTTCTAGTTTTGAAACGACACGATTTTACAGCTGTTATTTTACAATTATTTTACAAATTAAGATTTTTTGACGTAAAAATCGTTCCGAAATGATATTTTATTTTTTAAAAATCTGCAAAGGGAAATTTTAAATTTCCCATAACAATCTCAGTTTATAGCTGTACTTTTAAGTGCACCTCATTTAAAAAAAAAAAAAACGAAAAATTGAAAATTTAAGCAGACGTTGCATATAATACAGATTAAATGTCAAGCCTATTTCAATTTCTGAAAAAAAAGGAATTTTGTTTAGCAGAAAAAGAATATTTCACGATTTAAAATAATCTCAGTTTTGGAACGGGCTCAAGTTTATTTATTCTACTTCATCGTTACAATACTTTTATACTGTGAATATATCAAAATTCTTGATCAATTTTAATTTATTATTTTGTAACAAATAAAAAATTAAAATTTGTTCTAGAGCATAAATTTTATCCTTCATAGACTAACATAATTATGATAAAAGTTCAATTCGGTCCAAATTTCATTTTATTTTCTTATATAAGTAAGCCAAGTTGACAAGCCTATATTAATTAAATGAAAATAAAAAAAAGTAAGTATGCAATCGAAATAATAAAATAAATTTTATATTCTTGTTTTCCTGAGCTAAAAATGAAAATTATTATTTTCTATCGTTTTTAATGACAATGATTCCTTATTCTTTTTTTTTTATTTATTAGCACCCGTATAACATTTTCTCGTAAAAAAAAGCTATAAAAATATATACATATGTAATAATTTTTTTTGCTTTTTATTGATTTCGATATCGCTTTGATTATGCCAATTATGTATGATTTTTTGGTGGCACAAAAAATAAAAACAAAAATTTGGTTTTTTATATCAAAATTCGCTGTTATGCCAAATATAAAACAAAAAAAAAATTGTTTGTTATTGTTTTGGAAAATTTAAAATCCTGAATAAATCCTGAAATATTTTTTTTTACAAATAATATAAATGTATATGTACATAGAAAAAAAAAGTTTAATTTATGAAAAGTTTATTATGTGTTTCATTTTATACTTGGCAAACATAGTTTTTTCCCCTATATTCAAAAAAATTCTTTATATTTTCCTTTTTTTTTCTTTGGGATTTTACCAAAAAATTATAATAATTTACTTTTTTTTTGTTGATTTTATGAGTTTGAATTTAAACAAATATCATAAAATTATTATTTCTCAAAATTGTAAATGTTTATATGTCTGAAGATTAAAAACAAAAACTGTCCTATAAACATGGCAAAAATATTTCAAGGTTTAAGAATATTGAGCATATGAAGTTTTATAGTGGTAACTCTCAACGTTATTGGCATTATGAACTTTTGCATTGTTGTAGGAATAATTGATAATAGCTTTGCCATCTTGAAATAATTAGCTTTTAATAAAAAAAAACTTCTTTTTTATTTGAGAACTAAATTTTAACTGAATTTTATTATAAATTAATTTTATAAAGAAACTTAATTTATAAATATAATCTAACTAGATTTTATATTAAATATAATCTAACTAGATTTCCAATACACCCCTTCAATGTTGAACTACTCCACATAGTGTTCTTAAGTATTTCAACTTTGTTACTTGAACAGGCTTTGTAAGTAAATCTGCTGCCATATCTGCTGTAGGACAATATTCAAATTTAAAATTCTTATTTTTGTTTAATTCTTTAACAAAATGAAATTTAGTATCAATATGTTTCGACCTTCCACTAAATTTTTCATTCTTTATTAATTTTAAACAACTTTGATTGTCTTCAAAAATTAATATTGGTTTTTCTGAAGTTAACTGAAAATCTTTTAATAACATTTGTAACCATAATGCTTCTTGACATGTATATGCCAAACTAATATATTCTGCTTCTGTTGATGATAAAGAAACACATGATTGCTTTTTACAATTCCATGCGATTGTACCACCATTAAGTTTAAAAATAAAACCACTATTAGATTTTCGATCAACTTTATTCTGTGCCCAATCAGCATCTGCATATCCAATTAAATTTTCTTCTTTAGATTTATCAGAAACTTGTAATTTTAAATTTTTCGTTCCTTTCAAATATCTCAAAACTCGTTTTGCTTCATTCCAGTCTGTCTTTGTTGGTTTAGAAGCCTTTCGTCCAAGTATAGATACACTTGCTGAAATATCTGGTCGTGAATTTAATGATATGTAAAGTAAACATCCAATTAATTTTTGATAATTAACATTATTTGTTAATAATTCGCCATCATTATTTTCAACATAACCAGTATCTAATGGAATTTTTGATATTTTTGCATCTTTTAATCCAAATTCTAATAAAACTTTATCAATATAATGTTCTTGATTAATAAAGAAATCACCTTTTTCATTTCTTTCAACTTTTAAACCAAGATAAAGATTTACTTCCCCTAAATCAGAAATTTCAAAATTTTTTCTTATTAATTTTGATACCTGTTCAATATTTTCATTTTCTTTGCTTGTTACTATAATATCATCTACATATATCAATACAAATGTAAACTGACCATTTTCAAATTTCTTATACAGACATCTATCAACTTTACTTTGAATAAAATCACCTTTTACTAATACTTCATGAATTGTTTCGTTCCAGCTTTTTGCTGCTTGCTTCAAACCATATATGCTTTTATTCAATTTACAAACTAAATGTTCTTTTCCTTTTTCTTCAAAACCGATTGGTTGTTTCATATAAATTGTTTCATTTAATGACCCGTTCAAAAATGCCGTCTTAACATCTAAATGTTTGATTATCATTCGACCTTCCCATCTTTCATATGGTGTTAAACCAGTTGCTCGAGTGCTAATTCGATTTTGTAAATAATTCGCTGTAGTTACAGCTTCACCCCAAAAAAATTTTTCCATATTCGCATCTAGTAACATACATCTGGCCATTTCAATTAAATATCTATTTTTCCTTTCTGCAACACCATTCTGTTCTGGACAATATCCTACTGTTGATTCATGTTTTATACCTTCATCACTCAAATATTTCGATAAGTTCTGAGAAAAATATTCACCTCCTCGATCTGATCTAATAATTTTTGGTTTTCGGTCAAATTTATTTTTAACCATTTCAACATATTGTTTAATTTTAACAGCTGCCTCAGATTTTTCTTTCAATAAATATAAAAAGGTATATCGACTAAAATCATCTATTAGTGTCATCAAATATTTATTGCCACTTGGTGTATTTTGCATTGGTCCACATAAATCAGTATGAATCAAATCAAGAACATTTTTTGATTCCCTTAACGACTTCTTTGGAAAAGGTTTTCTTGACATTTTGCCTTGAATACATACTTCACATAACTTTTCAATATCACAATTTGAAATTTTTATACCACTAGCCAGTTGTTTTTTATTCATTATTTTAATTACATTAACATCGCGATGACCAAGTTTTCTATGCCATTCGTGCATACAATTGATGTGTCTATCTGTTACTTGTAAAGCTTGATTATCTGTAACAGATCTTAAACGATACAATTTGAAATCTAATTCAGCAACACCAATTATTTTTTCATCTTTAAAAAATTTACATAAATTTTCTTCAAATACGATTTTTACACCTTTTTTCGTTAAACATTTTACAGAAATTAAATTGCAGTCAATTTTAGGAACATATGAGACATTAGATAAAAGAACTGTTGAGATGACATTATTCTCATCAATAAATTTTAGAATACATTTCCCTCTACCTTTGACTTCAAGACTAGTACCATTTGCAATATAAATTTTGCTATTTGAACATTCAATATAATCACTCAATAATAATTTATTATTAGTAATATGACAACTTGCCCCAGAATCAACGTACCAGAATTGTTTATTTAATTCTCCAATTTTAAAACAATAATTCGCATTATCTGATTGTTCAACAGCAGACTTCACTTCATTTGCTTTACTACCATAATTTTTATTTTTATTTTTATCTTCTTTCAATTTTCTGCAAAATTTTTGTATATGACCCGGCTTTTTGCAATAATGACATATTTTAATTTCAGAATTATTAATTGTATTTCTCGTTTTTTGATATGTATTTTTTAATGCTGTGTCTACATAATTTTGCTTTTCTTCTTTGCTAAAAATTCTTTTCTTGAATTCATCAATTAATTTGTTAGTAATTTCACCATATTTTAGAACATCTTGTCTAGCTTCTAATGTAGTAGCCAGAGAATCATATGAATCTGGTAAGCTCTGCAATAATAAAATAATTTTCCAATCTTCTTTGATGAGTTCATCCATAGTTTCTAATTTTTCAAACAACATATTCATTTCTTCAATATGAATTTCAATATTACCACCTTCGGATAATCTTTTTCTACAAATTTGCTTCATTGTATGCGCTTTAGAGCACAACGATGACTTTTCATGATAATTTTTTAACATTCTCCAGCATTCTTGTGCAGTTTTTGCACCTTTAAAATGAATCAATTGTGTATCATGTACCGATAACCCAATTGTTGCCCTTGCCTTTGAATCTTTTTTCTTCCAATCTTCAGTTGGATTTGCTGGAATATCCTCAACAATAAAAGACCATAAATCATCTTTGATGAGAATAAATTCCATCTTCTGTTTCCATGAACCATAATTACTATTATTTAGTAAACCAAAAAAGGTTTTATCCGTGGAGCCCATAACCTCTTGAAATAATTAGCTTTTAATAAAAAAAAAACTTCTTTTTTATTTGAGAACTAAATTTTAACTGAATTTTATTATAAATTAATTTTATAAAGAAACTTAATTTATAAATATAATCTAACTAGATTTTATATTAAATATAATCTAACTAGATTTCCAATATGCCAGACCCTCAACTTGTCCTTTTTTCTTCTGATTTTAAGCTTATTCATCTTAATTCGGATACTAAGTTCTTAATAAAATAGTTACGATATTAATATCATTTTATCATTTAATTTAATTCAACTATTTGAAGATTTTTATAATTATATGTCTCCTTTGCAGTGATTAAAAATTTGGGTGATTAAATTAAAAACTTCATGTTAATATTAATTTTCCAAAGAACAGATTAACAGTTCCCAATTATGTGAACAGAATGATTATTCAGGCCAAAACTCAAAACCAACTTAATGTGTAATTAAAGATGTTCTCATAGCTGTTACAAAACAGATGGTAATACAACTTTTAAAACTACTACCAGAGAAAAAAACCGGGAATTCTATTAAAATTTAAAACTTCACAAAGGATTGAATAAAAGGGAATTTCAACACATAATTAATCTTACAGAATCAATTTAGAAATTGCATTTAATTCAAGAATTGTCAAGTTAATTGGGAGTTCTAAGCTTGACACTAGGCCGAGTTAATTCAATTCAGTAATTTGTAAAGTATTTTCAAATAATAAATAAGTAATTGAATTCATTAGTTTCCTATGTGAATAAAAAAAGTGGCTTTCAGTCAGTAAAATGTATCTGTTTCACTACAAATAAAAGTTTATATCAAAATGGGATAAAGAAAATTAAGTACACAACGAGTATATACAGTGTAATCATTTTTGGAAGTTTTATGCAAAAAGAAATAACTTCTTTTGGTTTTGACTAACGACTCGAAGATTTGATGACATCAAATTATAGTTTAAAAAAAAATTCAGCACTAAATAATGATAAAATTTCTTGTTTTTTTTTTTTTTTGATTATTTTCGAAACACAAGATTTTTTATTTTCATTCAACTAAATTCAGTTTCAAAATATAGAGTGTCTTAAAATAATTTTTACTAACTGTGTGTAATAGAATTTATCAGTCAAAGAATGGAAAAAATAAAATATTTATTTTCTTTTTCAGACTATCGTTAGAAATAAATATTTGATTTTTAACTTCTTTATTTTTTTTTTTATTTTATTTTGAAATCATAAATTTTCAATAAACATAAAAATAAGAAAATATTTGTGTAGCTTTTATAAAATACATACATAGTTAGATACTTTTATAATAATGGTGAAAGAAAAAAGAAAAATATGAATAATGTCGCAATAACTAACTTCCTTTAAAAATACAGTTGACTTAATTCATGTTATTTGAATGGTTGAAAATCTAATTTATTACTCGGAAGAATAAAAAAAAAGGATAAAAAAGAAAAACAAGACATTATGAAAATCATAAATGCATGTAATATATTTGACTTATAAAAGTGTTGAAAATTAAAAAAAAAAAATATTTAAATTTCACCTTTTAACATTAACAAATAATTCTAATCCAGGATGGGAATCGAAATTCTTAGTTATCCCTTAATATTCGTATGGTAACCTAACACTTTAATTAATTAATTAAAAACATTCTTAAAATTTTGCAGATGAATAGTAAACTCTAATATTTGGTCTATTATGTATAGAAATCCTTAATTTATATACTAATGCATTACATATAGTGTATCCAAATTACTCGAGTTTTTTTAATACTCGGTTATTCGAGTATTGTACCAAAAATTCAGCGAGTACTCGGTTACTTGGTTACGATACTCGAAACTAAATTAAGCTAAAAAATAAAACAATAAAATTTGAATTTATAGGTTTAATCTTCTTCTTATAGTTAAATTGTCTATCACAATAATTCAATGATAAAAAATAAAATAATAAATATGTAAGTACTAATAGAACAATACTGCAACTGAAATACTACTAAAACAGTTAATGAATTTTAATTTAATATCTTGTTACACCGTACGGATTATTTATTTAGGAAATACTATTTAAGGAAAATTAGTCCATTTAATGTTTCCGGGCTCGTACGATTTCAGATTTTACTTTTCATTGTACCAGCTACAGAAAAAACTCGATTCGACTCAGTGGGTCGGTTTCATAGTTAATAGAAGGTTTTACAACCTCTCTAGTTGTACGGAACGTATGCCTTTATTGTATTCTAGAAGCTTGAATTCTTTACCCAAGTTCAAATTTCCGGTGTTTTCGAATGTCTTTAGTGTCCTAAAGGACGAAATACATTTTTGCACCGAACTCCATGTATCGAAATTCCAATGTTTATTAGAAAATGTTAAAATGTTTATTTATTTTGCTTAAAAGATAACTAAAAACTAACTACTCGGTTACTCTATGAAATTAACCGGTTAACCGAGTAATGTGAAAATCCTCAAAATCGACGAGTACTCGGTTACTCGATTATCGGGGTTGGACACACTAATTACATATGAAATCAGTCAAATTTTATAAAATAAAATTAAAATCTTAAAATTTTGTTCATGAAAGCGACAAAAGTGCCAAAATGTCACATCATCGACAAAATTTTTTCAATAGGATTACAAATGTACAATGTACAATAATATACAATGTATACACTTCAAAGAAATATTATGTAACATCAATTCATATATCCTTATAAATTTTAATTTCGTCCTTATTTCATAAATAATGTCAATGTTAAAGGAATATACATTTGATATTCAAATATGAATAAAAAAAATTATTCTCTCAAATATACATAAATATATATGTATGTAAAATTTATATTTATGTAATAGGCGTTAAATTTCTAAAAAGGTGCAAAACTAAGATGTTTATAGAATAATATATTAATATCCATACATGAATTTATAATGCTTATTATATATTATATAAAATGTACATATATATAAATATATTATGTATGTCTCATACTAACATAAATATATTTTGCCATAAAGAAGATTTTCATAAAGATTATGTTAAGTGGAGAAAAGGATTTTAATTCAAGAACGGAAAATATGAAATATTCATTATTTCACCCCTGATTTAATATAACTTGACAATTTAAAAATCATACATTTTGCAAAACTTTTGTGTCGATAATTCTTACAAGTATAGAGTTTATGTTATGTGTACCTATGTATTTAAAAAAAATTATAATACGAAAATAAAACAAAGCATTATGTTATTCATAAGATTACATAATATATACATAAATATACATGGCTATATGTATTTATGATTTTTATTTATAATTATTTTTTTTTAACAAATAATAAATAAGAAACTTCTTATTATTTACAAAAAAAAAAATATTCATTTTAAATTTATTCTAATTGTTCTAAACAGTGAATAAATGACATTCGTAGCAATGTTGGCAGTACTGCAATGCAAAATTTTTGTGAATTTCTTCGAGCCAAAATAAATGAAAATCAGTTTATTTTCTTAAGTTAACTACTGATGGAAAAGCAGAAGTTTCATTAAAATAAAAGTATTAGTACTTACAAATATTTTTTACATATTTTTGTTTTGCGTTAAAATAATTAAAATTATTGGATTCGGCTTTTGATGGAAACTTATAAATTTATTAGGTAGGCTCATATAACACATATAATGTGCAGATACTTATTCTGTTCCTTTTCCAGTTTGGCATATAATATATAATTTCATAGAATTTTAGTTTTCTGAAAATATTTTTAGGAAAAATAACAAATAAAATAAAATTATGAAAAAGCTAATTGTATGTCCTATGATCAGTATTATTAGAATACGGTATAAGTATTCACATTTTCCAACAATTATTTGGTGTGAGGAATAACTATAACAAATATATTTTTTGAAATCCCAATTAGGAAACAAATACTTAGTATTTTATGTAAAGTCAATGGAAAATAATATCTAATGGAAAATTTCTCTCTAAAAACTATGGGTATTTAAATATTTTTTATAGTTAATAATAAAATTTTCAACATAAATGTCAATACCACAAAATTTACAATCATCATACAGTTAAACCTCTAATAAAACGTTATCTAACAATGAACCGGTTTTATTCTAACTATGAGACATTTAAAATTTAAATTAAGAGATCGTACATTCTAACAAAAATGTATGAATTGGACCATCATTGGTGCATTCGTCGAGTAAACACTTAATTTTAGCCTTCACAGATTTTTTTTTGTACTCCGGCTGTGTTCTGTTATCAATTTTAATATCTGAATATAATTTTCTTGATTTACTATTTGTACACCACACAATTCAACAGGTGTAGGTATTATTTTTAAGTTCTGCAATTTCCAAAACAATTTGAATTTTTAGAATCGTATTGAACATAACGAAAAAAAAAACATACTCTGCAGATTGAACAGATTGAATGCCAAAATGATTTCATTTTCGATATCGAGTAATTTTATTTCAAAGAAAGGGGAGATTTAGTTTTTTCAAACCTTTTTTAGAAAATAACATCTCGGCTGTGCTGAGTTTATCGTTCAAAGATCGTAGAAAACGCTAATTTACTACGATTTTGAAAGTGTAATCTCGCTTATATTCATAATACGAAATAAAGAATATAGAAAGTTTTATTTTGCATATTTGTATCTACCGTGTTATAATGGGCTTGTCTGTAAAAATTAGTAAATTCTTTAATAAACATAACTTTTTATATATAATAAACATCGAAAAGAATATTGCATGTGACGATAACTATCAGACCAGACTAGACAACAAAAACAATTTATTATTATTATACTATTATGAAATATGTAAAATATTATAATATTTTAGATAATAATAATAATATTAAGATGTATTATATGTTTAATGTTTATCTAAAAATCAAAATCAAATGACATTAATTTACATAAAAAAAGGATTCTAAAAAAACTTATGAATAACTATTTTTTTTTTTTTTTTTTATATCTAAACAAATTAAAAAATAATAATCCATAAAATAATAATAATTCATTATTTATTTACTTAATTTATTTTTTTCTTCTATTTAGTATTCTTATATATGAAAAATAAATTATAATGTAAATTTAATGTAAAAAAAATTACTATTATTTATTGAAAAGAGATAGATAATTAAAAGTTAAATATAAGGATATCATTGAATCGATTAATTATTTGTTTTCGGTGATAATGTGTACCTACCCTAAGGTCAAACGTCTAATAATTCAAGAAGGCCAAGGAATGTCGGATATACATAGTTGCTATGCTAATCATGAAGAAGTTAAATGTGATAAAAAAGTTGTTGACAATTTTGGAAAAACCAACGATCAGGTTTCTATATACAAAATAAATTTTCGTAGTTTTATTCAAAACTATTCGATGAGGAGTCTCTTATTTAAAAAAAATTACAAACCACAGAATGGTTTATTTGACTTTTGATCTAAATGTATGCAAGTTTTACATATTTTTAAACATAATTTCTAAAACAAAAAAGGAAAACAAAAATGAATAAAAAAAAATAACAAACAGGTGGTTTAAACTTTTGTTTTGAAAAGTAGGTTAACTTCTGGCACTTTAGAAATTTTCTCAAAATGCACTTAAAACTTAATTATATATTAAAAACATCATGTATGCTATATGTTGAGTGGTTTTTCTTATGTTGTAGTAGAATTATAGATAATGAATAATTAAGATAAATAATAAAGAAATAATTAAAAGGTTTTTACTTGATGTTTACAAATTAATTTATAATCTTTTTTTTTGTTTAAAACTTAAATTATTATTAGGTAAATTTAGTAAATTTTTTTTCCGATAAATATAATAGGATTTTCTTATTATCTTAGAATCTATAAATTTATAAAATATTAATTATTAATAAAAACTTAATTATTGATAAAATAATGACAAGAAGATTATTTTATTAGAATTTTTGATTGTGCTATAGTGCTGAGATAGCAATGAACTTATGTAAAAGCAAAAGTAAATTAATATTGAAAATAAACTATTAGCTAGAAACTTCAAAGTCTCTTATTTCCCTATTTGGATTGTCAAAAAAAAAACACACGAAGCAGTCATAGAGCTGCCGACAGAAGATAATACTTAAGATTTAAACTATGAAATAACAGTGGCTACAAATGATGAGCTGCTCAGTACAAAATGTAAATGTAAAATCTTTTAAGTATTAACTTCTGTCGGCAGTTCTATAACTGCTGTGTTTTTTTGCATATTTTGATCAGGGAAGATCCTAATCGTAGGTTCCTACCCAAAATTTTTGGTCAGGTAATCTTTATTTCACTGGAGCTACCCATTTTGATATTTTTTTTTTGCATATTTTGAGCCGGGAAGAACCTAACCGCAGCTCCCTACCCAACGAAGCTACCTATTTTGAAAAAAAAAAGTTTTTTTGCATATTTTGAAACGGGAAGACCCTAACCGTAGCTCCTACAATTATATATAGATTTCAATTATTCATACTGGATTTTTTCCACTCTTCGCATAATAGAATTTAATAAAAATCTAATAAAAAAAGTTCTAATAAATAACCACTCATTTTTTTGTGTACATTTTTCAAATTCGAGACGTATTTTGAGTATTTTATTCTTATTTTTCTGAGAAAAAATCTCACGTGTTTTCGAGACTCGAATTTGAAAATAGATTTTTACCCTCTAGCAAAAATCTCAAAACGCGCCTAAAAAAGTATTAACTTCAAAAATGTTTTCTTTTGTTTTTATGAATTTTTTTATTTTAAATATTTTTTATTATAAATATGGTGCTTTGAAACAAATGAAAAAAATTCATTGGCTTTCATAGCCAAAAGGAGAATAGACCAGAAATTATTTGTATAAGAATTAGATGCAATAACAAAAAGGTATATTAAGAGTGGCTCCCTATTTTTAGAACATAATTTAACGAAGAATTCTTACACAATTTAAAGTCTCTTAAAGATACCGTCGTGAAATAAATAAATTTTTACTTCTAGTTTTTAAAAACTTTAAAGTTATAAGAATTTTAATTGTATTTCTATTCGGAAATTTTAATACTATTTTTTTTTTGTTGATAAAATTAAGAAATGTCAGCTTCTAAATATCTAAACCAATGCCAAATATCTCAAAATACTAATTTTTTATTTCATTTTATATGAAATTTTACAAATACGTGTAAAACATTCCTGATTATAAAATGAATGTTCGTTTAACCTTTTATTAATATAAGAAAAGCTAGTTCAAAGTTAAGTAAAAGCCTAAAAACCACCATAATTAAATTTGCAAATTAATTAAGCGCAAAAATTTCTATACATAGGATTTACATAAAGTTTTTATTAAATTAAATTGTAAGTATATTTTATATAATTATTGCAGACAAAATTTATTCATTTATGATAAGAAAATTTATTAAAAAAAAATTATAATGATATCCAACTCCAATAATTCAAACCTGTCAAATGGAAATACATTGTTTTTTCTACTTTTCCATAAAAATGAATTATGATAAAAATAATTTGACTAAATTTTCTTTCTTAAAAATGATATTAACGATTAGAGTGCAATTATGTTAACAATTTTTTTAACATTATACATTTCGTATATGCGAGTATGTATTCATAATTACTGTGTATGCAAAATAAATATGATAGGCGGTCGCGATTATATTAAAAAAAAAAACAAAAAAAACAATATTGTCACATTAATTGAAGCTTTGAATTAATTTTTAAAGTCTGTGACACATTTATAGATGTTTACATAGTAATTTAAATTAAACAAAAACATACATAAATCATAAATCCATAAATAAATCCATACATAAATCCATGCAGTCATTTTTCTTTTTTTTAAATATTTTTTGAAGCTATTATGATAAGAAATAGGGGTGGAAAAGCATAAAATTATAATAAAAAAAAAAACTGAAAATATTGTGAACATTTAAAAATAACGACAATTAATGCAGTTAAGGACAAAATTATTGTATAAAATACTTTGATTTATGTTACAAAGAAAAAGGAACTTCTGTTCCATAAAGTTTCAAAATTTTCAAATAAAAGATATGAAAATCTGTTTCGATATCAGTGTACCGTGTACCAATTAAGGTTCAAAGATAAACTAATTAATTTTATACTTCAAAATTAAGAATAAATTCAGAAATATAGGGAGGGCTATAGTAAAGTACCAGTGCATGGCAATTTCTAACACCATTCAGCTTAAAAATAAAAATTACATCAAGTTACCAGTTACCAGGCTGAAAATAGCATTGAAAAAATATCATAGTTTTTTATTTAAATGTTTTTCCAATTGCAATGAACTGTGAAAATATGAATGTAAGCATTTTTGAAAAAGAAAACTTATGTCGTTGAAAAATAAATATTTAATTTGGAAACATTTGTATGATATACAGAAAAAAAAATAAAAATTTTCACTTTATTACTAAGAAAACACTAAGTTTACATAAAGTTTTTGTTTTTATTTTGGCCCTTGGCCTTTTATTTTATTTTTTTTTTCGTTTTTTGTTATCATATCACTGAATTTTGATTATTCATCTTTTATATATATACGATATTAAATCCCAAGAAAAATAAAAAATAATTTTTTTGTTCTTTTTAGACGTGAATGAAAAACAAAAAAAAAAATGTGAAAATGTGTACATAATAAAGGAAAATACATAATATCAAATCATGATGTCCTTGACTATGTTTTATCCATAAGCTTATAAAATGTAATGTGCTGCATTAAAGGACGGCACGTTCTTCGTATATATAAATTGGCAATAGTAGTAAGAATAAAGATGATTAAAATGTTTCCGTAGACAAAAAATAAAAAATGAAGAATATAAAGCTTTTCTATTCATAAAAAAAAAGAAAATTTTTCCTTTTTTCATTTTGGTTTTCATTTCTTTACGACAAATATTTCTTTTGCGTGCTTATAATTTTCCAAAGCAATTTTCTTGTCTTATTATCATAAATATTCCTGGTTTCTTTTTTGTGCATACGTACAAAAGTCGAATTATGGGATCAATATTAGGAAAAGTTTAAAAGATTAAAATGAAAAAAAAAAAAAAAAACTTTTTGATTTATTTTAAAACGCTCTCTTTTAATATCTTAAAATTTTATGTGAAATAAAGTTTACAAACATATATCGAAGGTATAATATATACCCCAATATAGGGAAAATGTACCAGTCGGTAAAAGTAATCGATCAGGAACTGATTCTACAGTAATTAAATACAGAACAAGTTCTCCGATTCATGGAACTAATTCAAAACTGGTATATAACTTCCCAGAATAACCCTATGTTAACGTATTTAGTTTATTGTATGGAAACGGTCAATTTTTGTTCCTATTTTATTTCTTGAAAGTGATTCAAGTACTGGTTGAATAGCCGTTTCCTTACCCTACATGTATATTCTATATGTTAGAGATATTATATAAAGATAACATTATTACATATGAAAATAACCACAAAACGATTAAGTAAAATGTTTAGCCTGAATTTTATTTTTTTTTTCTGACAATCAACTGGCTTATAATATCAAAACTTAAATAAATTGAATTTAGATTTGAATTTCAAATTACCATAAAAGTAAAAATATATACGAAGAGAAGTTAATAAAATAACTAATTTCAGCATGGTTTTTAGTATGTTCAGCTAAGATTTAAGGTACATATTTGGAATGTAGCCAAATGTTGTAAAAATCTTATTCTTAATAATTTTCAGATATTTCTGCAGTTTTAGAAAAAAAAGTAATAAATTAAGATACATACTTTAATTTTAAGATACTTTTGTTACAATAAGAGCTAGCTATATTTTTTAGGTTCCTTTAATGGTATTATCCTTACTTTTCTTCGTCATGAGCATTCAAGTACAAGACAGACAAACGGACATTAATTGAAACATGTTTGCTCCGTGTTTTCTTTTTTGATGCGACGGGCTAAAAATTAACATTGTTCACATCTGAAATTCAAAATTGATTACAGTATGATAATAAAACATACAATATGTATGTCTGTGATAAGTTCATTCTCAAAAAAAAAATAAAATAAAAAAATTTTCATTGAAAAATTTCACATTTTTCACAATGAATGAGATTGAATAAAACAAAAAAAAAAAACAATAATTGATAAGACAATTTCAAAGAAAATTTAACATTGAATAGAATTTTACACTTTTCACCTTTACAAAATATATTTCACATCCTCTGAAAATTAGATTTTTTTTTTCTTTATAAAAATAATAATAAAAAAAAAAAACAAATTTCTACAAATTTTCATGCTTCATTGAAGGATATAATTTGTAAAAAAAAAAAAAAAATATTGAGATAAAACATTGAACTATCTTATATGTACGTAGAACTCATAGCGAAAAAAAAAAAAAAAAATCTTGAGTGTAGCTATAAAACTTTTCCTCGCACAAAAACTCCCCCAATAATTTTCAATTCACAAAATTTCAAGTAATTTATTTTTCACTATAAACTACTCTCTAAACTTTTTAAGCCGATAAAAAAAAAGAACCCAAAAATCACTTCATAGTCTTAATTTCGAACATAAATTTATATAGCAGTTATAAAAATATATATATTTATATATGTATAAAAACAAAAATTTTATTTTTTTTTTTTCTACACTCATCCGCTGTTCTTCGTTGGTGTTATCAAATCAACTTCAATTTGGATAAATGCTCCCCAGTGAGTTAAATGGTTTTTGGGGAATGGAGATTTATTTCACTTGTGCCTTTTCTTGTTTTAATAAAGCACCAAAAATATAATGTTTTTTTTGTTTTTTTTTTTTGAAAAAGTTCAGTCAATTTTATACAAATGGTATTATTATTAAATTCTGAGGGGATTATTTGTTAAATTGTATATGATTATAAAAATAAAAATATATACCTACCTACCTACCTATATAAAAGTATAAAATTTTTGTTTTTTGATTTCGAAATGGGGGTGAAAGAATAAAAAATATTTTGTTTTTTTTTGTAGGAATTTTTCATTCACAACATGAAAATTGAAGTTTTATCTATTACAATAAATTGAAGAAAAATTATTAATCTTGGTTCTGGGTGTAACTAATACGTGCTGAAAAAAAAAAATGAAATGATTGAGTGTAGAGTTTTCTAATTCCTAGGGGGAAGATAATAAGAGATAAATATGTAGGTATATAGAATATTAAGAGTCGAGAATCTGAGTGCCAAAAACTAAATACGACAATCTATTTATCATTTTAATAAATTTATACTTAAAAAAAATAAGTAAAAAACGAGTTTTCAAAAAAACTGAGGACAAGCCCCATGAAAAAGTAGAAAATAACTTTTTCTTCACACACAGAGGTGGACTCAGATTTTTTGATTGGGACGTAAGTGATTTGATTTATGAAGAGAAATAATATTCAAGAGAAATGTTCCAATCAAAAAATCTGAGTCCACCTCTGTGTGTGAAGAAAAAGTTAATTTCTACTTTTTCATGCGGCTTGTGCTCAGTTTTTTTGAAAACTCGTTTTTTACTTATTTTTTATTTTCTGCCTTTTTCACGTTAACGAAATTGTTATTACAAATTTTTATCGATTTTTCATGCAAGTTTTCATAATTGTTGAAGATTTATCACTAATCATATCGATGAAAATTTTTACGATGATTTTCCCGCTTTTCCGGGTTTTCCATCGAGTTTTCCACAAAAGCAACTTTATGCAACTCACTTCGCTCTACAACTTTGTCTGAGGTTGCAAAAGGCTCAAACGCTTCCTTGGTCGGAAAAACTCCGGAAAAGCGTTTTACATGAATTTTCCTCAATTTTTTCTGTAAGTTTTCACCATTGTCGGAGAGAAAGTAATGATGCCAGTTGATAATGAACTTAATCCTGCATAATTTAGAAAACTTTTTTAACGGAAAATTTTCCGGAAAAGTCGGAAAATTCCGGAAAATTTTTTCGGAAAAATCAGAAAACTATGCATTTTTCCTGAAACGGATTTATCAGTAATCAAATTTGTACCTAATTTAATCTGGAATTTAATAATATTTATACTGCTTTTAAAAATCCTAAATTTCTACTTTTTTTTTGAGGACACAATTCTTATTAACTTGTACAGGAATTTGTCTGTAAAAGGAAAAAAAATTAATGATATTACGTCCCTGATTTTGAATTTACCATTTTCTACAAAGCGTCATAATGTCTATATTTACTTATTGCTCAAATTTTTTACTTAAATTCATTACTTAAATTCAATACATTATGGCCACTTGATGGTAAATATGACATCCCATCGACTAGGATTATATATAGGGTAGCATAATATTAAAGAATAAACATTTGATAAATTACCCACATACCACCGTTGATTTGAAAATAAAACTTGAGACAAAAATTTTAATTTATAATTCTTAGTTCTTAAAATCTAAGGGACAGACAGATTTTTGTCATTTTTTAGTTAACCTAAAATATATATAAAAGCTACAAACAATATACTTTATCAATACTAAAAATAAATGGAAAACTTTATTATGGAATAAAAAAAAAATTTTGCTTTTTCATTCACTTGATTTTTTTTTTAAATTATAATCATAACAAGATATTTTCCAAGTATTATATTATTATTATTAATTTTTTTTTATTTGAATAATATTTGACTCAAGAGCAAAATGCCATAAACTTTTCCAAGTACACGGTCTTGAACTTTATAAATATATGTACGGTATGTTTTTTTTTTTTTTTTGCTTTTATAGGTTGTTCACTTTATATATAATATACATTTCAAGTTAAATTGCTATATTGCGAGTTGATGTGCCATATCGAAATATGTATATAGAAAAAAAAAATTGTTCTAGTAGACTTGTAAAGTGGTTATAAAAAAAAAAAGGATTGTCTTAATTGGGAAAAAAAGAGCAACACGTTTCTTCCATATATGTTAAAATTATAATAATTTACTATATAATGGAATATTAAATTCGTAATGTACACAATTTTATTAGATCACAGAAAAAAAACAAAGTTTTATTTTTCTATTTTCTTTTACCTTTTTTTTTTTTTGACACAATATGGTTATATGTATAATTTAAGTATAGTTAGCAAAAGTTGAAACATCATACATTTGAAAGAATTACATATTAAATTCTATATAATGAAGGGTTTCTAAAAATATATACCTTAACTTTGTTAGAAATTATATTATATTTAAGTTTATTATTAAGATTTTTAAAAGTTCTCAAACTTTCAATAATATTGATATACAGTATAAAGAAATAAAAAAAATTCTAATCTTTTAAATTCATATCCTTTAAATAAATTATTTTTAATCTTTATATTGCTCCGCCAAACAATCGAATATATTTTTGTAAGAATATTTTCTAACTTATTTCTAAATATATTTAAATTTTACAATTAAGATTTTCAAAAATTTCTTATAAAGTGTTAAGTATATATATAATATAATAAGAAAATATAATTTTTCTAATATTTGAAATGAAAATCCTTTCTCAGTTGCCTAACTATTAATGCTTAGCTGTTAACAGTACTTTTTTGTAAAGAAAAAGGCTGCGGAACTCAACATTTTTCTAGGTTTTTTTTTTTTTCTGAGTTCGTAGCCCGCAGTACTGAAAAATTGACATTTTCTACCATCTCGATACTTAAAGAGAAAATTACTTTTGAAATTTCATGATAGGTACTGCAAATCTAATAATTATAATTTTCCTGAATGCATATTTAATTTCAAAGTTATCCATTTGATTAAAATATTATTCACAATATTTTCTCTCCTTCTGACAGCTAAGTAGAAGTATAGTAGTTCTTAATACTATCTCCAATTAAATTTGTACGCATTTAACCGCTAAAATTAGTTCCATTAAGCTATAAATTTACATGACAAAAATCATTAATTCTACGTATTTTATAGAAGAGAATAATAAATAAAAGGGACATTATTAACATTATGAATATTAGATAAGTATTTAAATCATTGAATCATGGTAGTAACATAAAAAGGTCATTACATTTTTTCTGTCTCATCTATACAACAGACATAATAATTAAAAGTATTTCATTGAAAAAAAAAATATATATATATATATATAAAATAAATAAAATATAATAAATAAAAGAATTCAAAGGGATAAAAAATGAACCCCATCATCATATTATTTTAAACCTTATTACAAACATTCAACATTATTTGTGTAATCCTGGAGATAAATATATATAAAAATGTTTGAAAAAAAAAAAAATAATAATAATAATAATATCAATGAAAGTAATATGTTAAGCAGACTGTTAATTATAAAAATGTCAAATTTATATATAAAGCGAAGTGCATTCAACAAAAACAAATATTAATAATAAAAAACAAAATATTCGAATAATTATTTTCAAAACCGCATTCAAATATAGACATTTTAATTATTTATCATTACAAAAAATGTAAAAAAAAATAAATTACATTATATTTTATTATTATTACTATTTTTTTTAATAATACCTATGATTGAAACTTCAAATATCAACCACTAGTAATTATAAAATATCAATAAATAGTATTCTTCATTTAATTTGTCACTCTTATATATAGCTCTCCAATTTATTATTCTACATAAAAACCAAAAATTTTATGGAAAATAATTGTTTTCAAAATTTTTAACGAAATCGGCCAAACTATTGATAACTAAATGAAATATTTTTATTTTACATTTTGGAATAAGTGACTGTCAGGCCTCATGATCTAATGGCTGGAAAATAGTCTGTGGAAGATAGTCTCTGGAAGATAGACTCTGGAAGATAGTCTCTGGAAGATAGTCTCTGAAAGATAGTCTCTGGAAGATAGTGTCTGGAAGATAGTCTCTGGAAGATAGTCTCAGAAATCATATCTGATATATGATTGTACTGTAACAATTTGCATCGTGTTTTATAAACGAGAGCATAAAAGTAAAGTCTCCTACCAGTAATTACTTAATTAACTTTTTCTTTGTAAAGAAATTTCGTTTGACATTTAGTGTCACAGCAAACACATTGAGTTGATGAACTTTTTAATATGCCATTGGCTCTTTTTTAAATTATCAAATTTTCAATACATTTATTATTTAATTTATTTTTTGCTTTTTATGGCTCCCCTCAGGCTTTCAAAGCGAAAATCAATGACAATTTAAATTAATAGAAAATAAAAATTGAAAAAAAAAAAAATCTATTGTCAGAATGGAATTGAAAATCATCCTATTAAAATATTCACAAAAATGAAATCCCTAGTCAATATCTCGCGGGAAATACACACTATGGAATTTATTTTTTTTATTTAAAATGAATATTATACATGTTTTATTTAGGAAATTTTTTGTTAAAATTAAAACAGACAAAAAAAAAACTAGAAAAACAAAATTAGAAGGACATATAATTTATCATTTCTTTTTATACCCAATGCATTTAAATTTTATAACCCCAGATTTATTAATTATTTGAAAATATTTTCATAGACATACAGTATATTAATTAAAGGTAAAATAATATAAACTTTTAACTTTTCGTTTTTCTTTTCTTTTTAGTAGCAATAAAATTGGAAATAAAATTGGAAATAATTTCCCGAATAACATGGGAAAAATAAATTATCGTCTTCATATTAATTTCCCCATTACACTTTTTTATATTTCCGTAAAATATATTTACAAAAGAATATAAAAACCAAAAAATTCTTACAATAATATTTTGAATTTAATATATTCACTATATTGCGGTTTTATTTATAATATATTTTTATTCTTTAATGAGCTATTTACTTATCCTAAATTGATTGATTTACTATTAAATTTATTAAAATATACATTAATTTTTAGACTACATAGTATATCTTAAGACGATAAAAATAAAAAAAAAAAAATAACAAAAAATAAACTATAAACTATTTTTTGTTATACTATTATTGATATATATGTATACATATATTTTTTTATTATTATTATTTTTTTTTATATTTAAGCTTAACATAATAACAACTTCATATTGTAATTTTTATTATATCAAAAACAAAAAATTTTTTTTTGAGTTTGTTGGGACTGTGAAAAAGGCATCGTCGCAATTTGGTTTAATATTCTCTACAGAGAATTTAAAAAAAATTAATTTGTGGGACGAGTATCTTACTTGGAATTAGAGCTTCTGTCTCGAGATTTTTCGCGAGAATGTCATGTTTTTAATATCTCGTCTCGTCGAGAAATGATACTCCTTCTCGCCGAGACTAGCATACATGGTTTTAACGAATTTTTGTGAAATTATTAAAAAAATATCTTAAATCTAGTACGTAGTACGGTTTGCTGGTGATAAAAAATAAAATCATTATTTAAATTGTTCTAATTTGCAGCTTCTTTTCATGTAATTTTGTGAACGATTAAAGAAATTTGGTTCACGATATATTTTTTTATAATTAAAATACATTTCTCGAGATCTCGAAAAAATTTGGTCGAGAAGTCTTGTCTCGACGAGAAATGGCACAGGCGAGAAACAGAGGCAGAGGAATAGACTCCAACGAGAAATTATTGCTGACGAGCGCGCCGGCCGGCTTAATATCTTCACTCGGCTCCTTTCCAATTTTAAGGTGTTTATATTGCTTTAACCTTTATTTTCAAATCAAACCCCGATCGGTATATAAATTTGAATATTTTTTCCATAAAATTTTTATACATTCAGTATATTCTTTTTAGCATATTTTTCCCAATTCATAAACTAAAAAAAAAAATGATTAAAGAAAATTATGAAAATGCCCTGTTTATTATAAATAAAATGAATATAAATATAAATTTTATTTTTTATAATGATTCAATGATGACAACAAATAATTTACTATTATAGGTTATTGGGAGTTTCCACATAAGTTTATTTTAGAATTATTTTTGGTGGCATATTATTACATATAAATTTATATTATGCATAGTATATTAGTATATATTGAATATATACATAAAACAAATTTGTTTTAAAAGGTTTTATTTTATTAATCTTATAATCTTATAACATGAGAATTTTTTATTAGAAATTAGATTAGGGGGTGATTTAGAAAAAGAAGTATATTATGTTTTTATATATTTTAAGTATATTATATGTGGGTAGTAAATAAAATTATTTGCATACAAATCGAATTTTTGTCAGCTTAAAAGGATTTCATTTTTGTTTGAATTTTTTTTCTGTGGGGGGAAGGAAATGTTATTTATTTAGCGATATCAAAAAATTTAATGGCAATAATAAAAATATAACACTTTTTTTTTCTTTATTTAATATATGGAAATATAATAACTGTAAATATTTTTATGTATTGCCATAATAAATAATGCTAAATGTGTATAATGTGAACATATATTTTTGTACTGTACACTTATGTATTTTTAGTGTTATATGAAAACCGCTTAGGAAAACACATGAGATATTTATGTTTATGTACACATGACGTTTATTTTTATTAAAAAAAAAAAAAAAAAACATATGTAAAATTATATTAAATTGCGTGCTTATTCATTGAAAAAAAAGTAATAATAAAATAAATAAATAAATAAAATAAAATGAAATTATATTTTTACTATATCCCTAAATATAATATATAAATTTTGGTTAAATTTATTTATGCAACAGCATAACATTAAATTGCACAATTTATATTAAAATTTATTGAATCAAGTAAACATAAATTTATCAAAACATAATGAAATATAAAATATATTCGAAAATAATTTGTGGCTAAAGATTAGAATTTAATTGTTTAATGTAAATTATTTGTTTACAATGTCCTTTTTAGACAGTTTTCCATCAAAAATGAAAAAACGGACTATAAGTTTTCATTCAATCTGTCCGTACGTCCAACTTCCGCCACTAAAATGCTAATAACTATTGAACTACCCAATCGATTTAAATTCTTTGAATGACAAAATATGCGTAATCTCATTCACTTTCTTGTCGATTATAGATGAGCTTCTACGATATCGGGTTCGAGAGTTATGGGCGAAGAATCTGAAACATTTTCATATAAAATTTTGATAAATTTTAAATTTTATAAAACTTTAAATGCATTCTAAAGAAAATTAGTATGAGGGTCGATAGATGTCGATTAGAGGAACTTAAAAAATAGTTATAACCCAAGGATTAAGACTAGGGTCTGGAGTTTTTATGTTTCTATATACAAAATGTATATGAATAAATGCTATTGGTATAATGGTATTGAAGGAATCTAAAAATGTGCTCAGCCCATGATTGTAACTAAAGTATCCTAAATCTTGATGCAGAAAACGGGCCCCAGTCAAACTAGTCACGATTGAAGTGTTTTATATTGAGCATGTGTATAGATTTTAGTTCATATTTTTAAATTTTTATTGTGGAACTAATTATAAAATTCTATTTTACTTCTTAAACCTAGACTGAGCGATTAGAGTGAGAAATTAGAAAGAAACAGAACCTACATAGCAGACATTGAAATGCTGAAAAACATTTGCTTAATTGTCTAATTACCAATATTTGGTTAACAAAGCTATAAGTAATTTAAAAAAAAAGGCAAAATAAACTTTTTTTTTGAATAAAACAAGTTATAAAGAGGTCATTTATATCAGTAGAATTTAATTTCAAATCACCAGTAAAACAGTCTCTGGATTCTATTTCCAACCATTATTTCATTTCACTTCATTTCGTAAAAAAAAAGGAAAAAAAAAAATTAAAAATAATGTCATTTACATACGTAAATGTAATTCGCACAGTGAATATTATATATAAATATAAAATAAAAATAAAAAAAAAAAAAAAACTAAAGAAAATTTTTCATTCATGAATCAAATCAATTTAATGTTCTATTCCAGTTGACTTATTTAATTGAAAAGAATATTATTACGAGTATAATATAAAACTTGTCCACTGAAGCAAGAATTATTTTAAAAAAGGGTTAAGTGATTTAAGATTCATATCGCAATTATATTCATCTAATAATTTTTTTAGATTTTTAACCAGCAATATTATTTTATTATTCAATATAACATTATTATACTCTAATGATTTATTATACGAACTACACGCTTGAAAACATGACGTTTGCATACCCGAATAATCATTAAAGTGTGATATATATATTTACTTTTTTTTTTTTGATTAATAGACCGTATAAGTGATACGAGTAGAAGTGTTAATTCACTTACAGCTTTGCTACACCAAAAAATAATATGTATAAAGTAGAGTATTAACTCTGATATACATTAGAATAACTATAAAATTAGAATTTTTTTTAAAACTATTGAAATTTTCGAATTGTTAGTTAAAAGAAATTAAATTTAATGGAAACTAATGTTAATACCGCAAAAGTATGCTAGAATCCAATAATCCAGATTTTTTTTTTAAATTCTCTCATTCGAAGTGGACAGAAAAAAAAAATCCTAAAAATATTTTTAACTAAAATTAGGTTCTAAAGAAAAAATTTAACAAAAAAATACATAAAATAAATTAGGATTTTCTTTACATTTATACATACGTAGGAAAAATCTAAATATATACATACGTATGAAAAATCTAAGTTCATATACATAAACTTTTCTTTATAAAAATAATATTTTGTTTACAAATAAGTAATATACCTAGTAATTTAATTTACCTTCTATACTTAATGATTCAATCATCCGAATCAAAAAATATAAAAACATAAAAAAATAAAAAAAAATTGTTTTTTTTTTTTTCGTAAAACTTTTCTGCAAACATGTACATTATAAATCTAAATGTATACAAAATTTAATTAATGAGAATGATTTATTTAACGATTCATTCAAACAAAAATATTATGTGTATACGGGTGGGTGTATAGTTATATTATATGTATGTTCATATTACTTATATATAGTTAGTTATAATTATACAAATATATATGAGTTATGCGAAAAATAGGGCTTCCAGTGTCTATAATGAATGATTATACTTTTATGTTTTTTAGTTTATTAAAGATTTAAATATTCATCTTCTATTATGTAAAATTAGCTAATTATCTTATTTTGAATATCTTTACTAATACACTTTAATTATGTATATTAGTTCCTGATCCTGAATATAATTGTATAATTATAACAATTGTTGATTATATTATATAGTCCCTACCTAGTCCCTAGGATTAGAATAACTAGAAAAATGTGTGTTTTTTTTTTTCAATTTTAAACAAAGTAATTATTTGGTGGAATCTATTTCGTTTCAGAAATTTCCTGAGCTCTTGCAAAACTTTGCATAGTAACTATTTTATTATTATATTTTGTACGGATTAAAGACCTGATAAGCAATTTTTTCCACAATTATGCCTCGACATATTTTATTTCTATTTCTAGAACTTCTTCAGGCCCAGATAAGATAATGACCTGTATGTATGATAGATGATATTTCTTTTGCATTCTGACAGATTCAGTATCAGATTAGGTATGAGATATCAAAATAAGTTAATTTTATAAGAAACGTCATTCTATTCGTCAGATAAGTCTCTGAATATTTCTGAATACATATGTATGACAAAAAAAAGTTTTGAAGAGTAACAGATTGCAAAAAATGTCAGATTTAAAACGCATCTAATTTACGCCTGACACGCATTTGAAAACTGAACTATTTTTTCTACATCCAATAAGGTAATATTTTTATTTAGGTAGGTACATTAATTAATTTTCCATGAAATTTAATTGAGAATAAACATCCCCAATATTTATACATACCTATATATGTAAATGCATACGTTTTTCATATCATCGAATAATTAAACAGAATTTAATGTAGGTACTATGCAATGCATGCACATTAGTTTAGTTCTATATACTTGCTTTTTTATATACAAAATATATGAA
This sequence comes from Hybos culiciformis, assembly GCA_964007475.1. Lineage (NCBI taxonomy): Eukaryota > Metazoa > Arthropoda > Insecta > Diptera > Hybotidae > Hybos > Hybos culiciformis. Next base: position 26,950 of record CAXFZM010000378.1, read on the forward strand.
AATATTATATACGGTAATGTTATATTATGATTCCGAGTAATTTTGAAAAATAAAAATTTTTTTTTTTAATATTATCTCTAAATATTTATGTGAAAAGATTTGAATTACGAAAATTTAAATATTCGATATTCACCCTGCAGTTATAAATTTCAACTAAATTTTGAATATTAAAGAGAAATTATTATTATTTTTGTAATTATATCATGAATGGATTGTAAACCCTTTAAATGGAAATGTTAATTATGTATGAAAACATAGAAGAAAAATAAAATTTTTATAACAGAAAATAAATAAATTTATCCCGTTTTCTATGATTTAATATTAATGTAACTAAAAAAATTGTATTTTTTTTTACGATATTAAGTCTATGCAATCAAGAACTGATAAAATTTAATTAAAATTCATAATTAAAAATCAAATCTGAATGATTAAAAAAAAAAAAAATTTCCTTTTCTGATAATTTTATCATTTATTTTGCAAATTTATATTTAAATTTAATATACAGTTTTTCTATAATCGTTTCATTTACATTCATCATTAAAAATGATTTATGATTCTTTACTGCTAGAAATAAGTTCGAACTCAGTTGTTGAAATTAATGTTAGATATTTTATAATTTTTATATATTGATCCTTTTCGATCATGATTTTCTGACCAAAATTTATGCCAACATTTTAGACTAAAAAATAATTTTTATTATAAAACACTCTATCCTAAAAATCTGTTTTATTTTATGAAAATTTTAGGCAAGTATCTTTATATTTTAATCCCATGAGACAGATTTCATCATAAATCCTTTATTTTGCCGCCAATCGTAAGTTTCTATGCAATACTATCAAAATTAGAATGCATCAAAAAAAATAGATAAGATAGTAATGCCAAAAATAGCAAAAATAAAAAAAATAAAATAAAAAAATTGGTTTAAAGTTTTAATGAATTTTTTTTATTCACATGTGTTTGAATTGTGAATAAATTAAATGTAAGGAATTCCTAAACTTTAACACAAGATTATATAAAAGCTTAAAATTTAATACCAAATTATTTATTTTTCAAATTAAAATCAAAATTAATGAGAATGTGAACTTATTCGTATAAGTATCTGATATTATTTATTATGTAAAATTTTTAATTAAATTTATTTTCTGATTGTTCCGAATTGAATTTCAAAATAATTTTTTTCTTGTTATTTTTTTTTTTTTTTTTTGTAATTCCTAATATACACATTAAATATATTTGAAAATTATTAAAAAAAAATTCATCTTCTTGTATGAAAAAAAAAAAAAAGAAAGAAAAACTAGAATGCATTCCATGTAATTGGAAAAGTTTATCATTTGCTGCAGTGAAATTAAAATGAAAAAAAATATTAGAAAATATTATTATAGAAACTTTGAAATAAAATACATATATGCCTATAGATCAAATATATATTTATATATATTTATATATATATATATATTTACATACATTTTAATTCGTAGAATTATTAATTTAGTTAATTAAGGGCTTTTCTCTAGAAAAATAAATTATATTTTTGTTTTTTAAAAAACTATATTTAGAAATTTGAAAATAAGGTAAACCAATTTTCTCTACCAATTAATAGTAATTTTTGGTGATTTTTACATGTACCTAGTCCTAGACATTTTTAAATATACCTACATGTGTGTAAACAAGAGAAGTTATAATAATGATGGCAATAATTTAATAATTATGATTATTAATAATAAATTAAAATATTTTAGTTGTAAGGGATAATATAATAAAAAAATAAATAATCCTAATCTCTATAAATGTAAGACAAAATTGTAAAAATATAAATATTGAATAAAACAAATTATAAAAAAAAAATTATGATATTAATATCAATTTTGAGAATAAAGATATTATTGATTCTTACAATTTGCCATAATTTATTATTAGATTTGCAAAAATTATTATATTTTCCTATTTTTTAGTTTCTTCGAAATACTTTATTCGAAATCGAATTATTGTATGTACTTGAAACAAAAGTGCAAAATATTGACAAAACATACCCTTATGTAGGACTCAAGCTTCTTATATAATTTTTTGCCTAAAAATGAAAGATCTGCTTGAATTTTTGCAGGTAGTGTTATCGTAAATAATTGCAATAAAACAAAAAAATGCCAAAATCATAGTCACTGCAATTTCTTAGTCAAGTCGAAGAAGACTTGGATTTAACTTGATTTTGATATTTTGAGGATGAGAAAAGACTAGAAAACAAAAAACAAATTAGTTGATTTAAAATTAAAAATAATTTTGTTATTAAATAAATACAGTACAGTGACATAGATAACGCTACCATAAAAACTCTTTTTCATAAATATTATTTTTTGATAAAATGTTGAAATCAATGTTGCCCACTTAAAGTGTATTTTTTAGTCTAACTTTGATTAGCCTATTCATAAATTTTATTTTATTTTTTTTCCTTATTTTGAATTGATAACGATTACACATTATCAGGAAAAAAAAAAAACAACCAACTTTATTTTATATACCATCATCATTCAAAATAAATGTTAAGAATTAGTGATATAGTAATAAAATAAAGGACAGGATATAATATCCACTAAAAAAAAAAAAAAAACATAAAAAATATCTATCTCATCATTTAAAGTTTATATATTATTTTGTTGAGAGAAAAAAAAAATAAATTAATCCCATCAATTCGAGTTTGTTTTTTATTTTTGTGTTTTATGTTAGATACCTACTAGGTACAAATATGTTGTATTATTAGATATACATATATACATATCATATACCTACAATAACATAAACTGGGAAAAATCACAAGAGCTGAAGCATAAAATTATGTAGGTAGGTATAGTCAAATAATAAAATATAATAAAAAAAAAAAGGTACAAAAAACATAAAAATTTATGTGTATATTTTTTTGCCATAATTGCAATACACAAATACACCCACACACAAAAAAGGATGTACAATTATATATAGAACTTAAATATAAACATTTTTTTTTTCGAATGTACAAAATTTATTTTTCTATTTTTCTATTTTAATTTTTTTTTTTTGTTTTTTTTTTAAAGAATATTATGAAGAATATTAAGGAAGTTTTAAATTGCATTTTTCCAAAAACTAAAATAGAGCTAATAGTTATATTTTTTTTTGTCGAATTTTCCCCAAAAAAAAAAATTATAAAGGCAAAATAAAGTCTGTCATAAATATATTTATATATATATTATTTTCTTTTAAGCTTTTTCTACAATGTAAAATTGGTAAAATTGAAAAATAACAAAAAATTAATGTTTTTAATTTAATTTTTTATTTGTGAATTCTTTTCCCTTCCAATATGTACAAACATATATTTGTTACAGAGAAAGAGAGCAAAGAGATCGCAAAAATAAATAAATGGGTTAAATTTATGGGTAAATAAATATTGGTTATTGATTACAATTTAAAAGAATATATTTTTGTTTAAGTCCTTTTTTCCAAGTTCCTGCATGATACCATCAGAAAACCAGAAAAGTCGTCTTCACTGAAAACATCAAAAGAATATACGTACATCTCTATGGGGAAAACATGTGTGAAATATTTACTTAAACTAAAATTTTTTTTACAAATATATACTCTTTATTCTATATGACTTACTAATGTCGATTACTTAAAAATTATTGACATTTTCGAGACATTAAAAAAAAAAGAAGCGAAGTAAATAAAGTTAGTGCTGGAAAGCTTTTGAATTTCATCCAACAACACTGTGTTTGTTTTGAAAATGAATAATAAAAAAACAGTTTTTTTTTATTCGTTCAAACATTTTATGTATATAAAAAAGTTTATTTTTCCTTATATATTGTGAATCATAAGCAGGATTTTACATCCTTGTTGTTCAAAATGTTCATCTTTATAAATAAAAAAAAAAAGTAAAAAAAATCTCATAATTCTAAGCACAATGAAAAAAGACTAGCAGGAACTGTTTGCTCTCACATATTAAAATGCAAGAATTAGAACAGTTCAAATAAAATTAGAGCTGTTCAAAAAAAAAAAAAAAAAAATATAATGTCGAATCAAAAAAGAAATTAGTTCAATTAAGCGCATAAGAATATGTATTTGGAATATGTATTTGAAATTCAATTTTCTATCTGAGTTTTCCGGCTTTCGAGCAGTCACCAACTGTGGCCAGTCATATAAATTTCTGTAATAATAACTGTTGAATAGTTGATGCTTTCTTATAGTCTTATTCTCATTTCTCGTTCTAAAAAAATTTGCAATACAGCAAATCGATTTTCGAAACTAATTGTTTGAATGTTTTACTAGATTAAAAAAGAAAATCCATAAAAATTCATACAATTTCCTTTTCCTGCTAAGTAATAAAAGAGAAAAAGCTAAAAAAATGTGCAAGCTATAAAATTATCTAATCAAACGTTTTCCCAATTACATATTCATATTATTCATATTCATACTATACCAAGATCATTCTATTGTTCCAATTAAATTTAAAACACAAGATTATGACTTATTTTTTCAAGAATCAAATTTTATACGTAAGTAATTCTAAATGTAATTTTTTAATATATATTTGAACCGGTCTTTCATATAACATGCAAGTTATAATTCACAGTTAAAGGGATAAGGATAATAACATTTAAATGAAAAAAACTGAATAAAAAAAAAATTTCATATACTGAATATTAAAAAATAAAAAAAATATATATATAAAAAAAAAGTTTTGTAGTTTTTATTGCAAAAAAAAAAAGAAAAGAAGAGCTTAAAAATAATCGTAAAAGGTTTACCATTTTAAATAAATAAATAAAAAAGGCATTCATATTTTCTTTTTGATTTTATTTCTTACAATTTCCCGTACTTTATTATGAAAAAGCATGAAGAAAATTTATTTAGATTAACCCCTTTTTTTTCTGAATTGAATTTCTCGCAAAAACAAAGCCATATTATATTCATCTTAGAAGTAATATAACATTGTGCTGAAACGTCAACAAAATGTATTTAAGATCGAAAATCCACTGAAAATCGAATTCTCGAAATCGTTATATTCAACTTTTAACCCTTAATTTATATATAGGTAATATGTGTACTAGAATATTATTCAGAATAGGTAAAATTTGTGAATCAAAATGCTTTCATTGATGATGCTTTCATTGATGAAATGCTTTCATTTGAATCAGTTAAAGGTGAAATAATTAAAATTTCGTTTGCAACAAAGAAATTGTACCTTTAGCCCACACGAATTTTTTGTATTTTATCTGCATTTATATTAAGTATCTCTATACACTACATCTACATTCAAAATAACATAATGTTTGTGCTGTCTTTTACTTATCAAACAGTCTCTATTTTTTTTTCTAAAGATTATTCTTATACATAGTGAATTTTTATTGATGTGTTCTTCAAATAGAAAGATATCCCAAAAAGAATTTTTTTTTAATTCAAAAAATTTCTATTCAAATTTTATAGAGATTTTTAATTAATATAACTGAATTTTATTGATTTCGGTAGAATTTGTGAACAAAGTACATACATGCTCATTATAGTTGTGCAATCGCTATTTATAGACTCCTAGAATTTAAAAATCTTAATTTTAACACAATTTTGATTAACTTAAATTGTGCGAACTCAAAAGTCGACCTGGTTAGTTTGTTTACAATTTAAAATAAAATTTATAATAAGTTTTTAGGTAGATTTCTATCTGCAGTTCATATAACAACACAATTAATTCCATATACCCTGAAATATCCAAGAAATACTTATGAAATTTCCCGAAGGAAAACTTGAAAAAAATATTAATGTACATATGTATCTATGTGGGTGGTTCGACATCATCACATTTAAACATTTTTGTTCTTTTTTTTCTGAAATTTATATGAAGCATTGAAGGGAAAAAAGGTATAAATCAACAGAGATTTTATTTTCCAGATTTTTGCTTCACAAAAAACAAAATTAATGTTAACTGCGGCAATAATACTTGAGTATTATTAAATTTTTTTTCCTAATCCAAATTACGAACAATTTTTAAAATAATCTTTTTTTTAAATTTTACCATTTTTCCTTCGAACGATTCAAAAGGAAAATATCCTTTTTATTTTCATAATTTATAAGCAGCGAAGCCAAAAAGATTAATTTATTTCACAATTCGATGCTTTTTTTGAAACGCATAAGGTGTAAATGTAAATTACTTTTAAATTATGTTTAACATTATAACTTCATGTCACGGAATGCTGATTTTTTTTTTTTTTTTTAAATAAAATATAAGTTTGTCAAAGTTTCTTTTGAGAAATAAAGTTCCCAGCGGCCTAGCTGATTCAATTACTTACATCAAAAGAGTTAAATTTGAATTTCAAATTGTGTCAATAGACTAGAAATGTAAAGAGTTGACAAGTATGAATGTCTTGGAAGTTAAAACTTGTAATCCAACTAATAATGATGATGAGACCGAAAACTTACTTTGAATTGATACTTTTTTTTTGTATATTCATAATTTCAAAAACTGCTTATACTGTAAATAGACTTTGCAGTCAAAATTTGAAGTTGACTGCAAAGTCCATTTACAGTATATACATAAGCAGTAATCAACAAACATACATCAATGACGTATTGTGCAAGATCACTAACACTTTAATTAACACAATAACGCTAGTAACACTATTAATCTGGAAAAACTATTAACCGAGGTATGTCTATTCGTTTATAAAAAAAACTATAAAAACAAAGTTTCAATTTAGTGGATTACAATCCATGTTAAGAAAATTTGTTATCACAACGAGTTGTGTATACACAAAAACACATAGACACGAGTCAGTACTTATATCACGAGACCGTTAGGTCGAGTGATATAATATTGACAAGTGTCTATGTGTTTTTGTGTATATACACAACGAGCTGTATAACAAATTTTATTAACATGTTTTGTATACTATTTTAATGTGCATGTGAGAGGTAGTTGCAATCAATACATTTGCAATACAAAAGTTCAAAATGAAGAAAGTAAATAAAATTTACTTAATACGGAGAATGTTAATAAAATTTACTTAATTAATTAAAATGTGTATTGACGCATGTAATATACCAGTTACCGAGCTAAATTTACGATTGTAAACACAACCATAGATTATACAACTTACCGATCATATGCACATTAAAAAATTTTACACGGGAGCCCTCTGTATTGCTAATTTTTGATTTGTTCACTATTAAAATGTATCACATTCAATTGAATCATTTATATCATAGTGGTACTAAATTAAAATTCGGGAACAAGGAATTTCAATACAAAATATATAAATCACAAATTTAAATGTATAGTTAAACTATGCTCTCAAGAATTGCCATTTGCCAAGATAATCATTGCGATGATTTCTAAGCTTGACACTAGATCGAAATAATTTAATATTCTTTCAGTAATTTCAAGTAAAAGTATTGTTAATTAATAAATATAGGCAATAGATTTCACAAGTATCCTGTGATAAATAATTATTTTCAGGCCAAATTACTAACCACTAATAATTAATTAAGTAATGTCGATTTCCATATGACTAGAAAATATTCAAAACTTGTATTTAAAACATAAAATTAAAAAAATAATTCAAAATATTAATCAAGCCGCGCCTTTTTTTCAACTCTAGCTGCTAGTTGAACGCTCTGCAGGTATCACTGAAAAAAATAGGTTGTATAAATTGCGAAAAAGATACAGAAAAATTAAAAAAAAAAAATGCAAGCAACAACAAAATAAAATAAAAAAAATTTGAAATTATATAATTTAAATAAATAAATAATAAAAAATGGAAAAAAAAACAGGATAACAGAAAAACTTTTCTTATTTTTCAGTCAACCCAAAAAAAAAAAAACAAATAAAAAATAAATTACAATAAAAATGTTTTCTTTTTTTATTTTCTCTTTATTAAAATTTATATTCCCATTAAAGTTATAATTTTTTTTTTTTTTTCTCTTTTTCATTTCTCTTCATTTTTTTTTCTTTTTGCTTTTTCCAAGAAAACATTAAATGTTCTTCAAGAAGACAGTAAAGCAAGAAAAAAAGTAAAATTTCACAAGAATTATAATTTTCCTTTTTTTTTTGTTACCTTTAAAAAAATATATATATTTTTTTTAATAATATTCAAAAAAAAAAAAATGAAAATGTAGCCTTTTTTCTTTTAAATAAAAAAAAAAAAAAAAAACATAAAATTAATAAAAAAAAAAAAATAATAATAATAAAGGATTTTTTATTTACCTCCTTCTGAGTTATTTTTTTTTTTACTTTTCAGCCTATGAAACTTTTCTTCTTTGGTTTTTTTTTTGTGTCTTCCAGAGAATGGGTTTTCCACACACACTCTTCTCAAGAAAGTAAATTAGTTTTTGGTTTCGTTTGTTGCTGTTGTTGTTTTTCTGTGTAAATTGAGTTGGGTTTTTATTTTAATTCTTTTTTTTTCAAAAAAAATATGAAAATTTTAACAATAATAATTTTTTAAACATAATTTTATTTCCTTTTCTTTTTTTTTTTAATTTTGGGTTTTTTTTTTATGAAATTAAGTTAGGAAAATTTTATGTTTTTTTTTCTAAGTGTTTTCACATAATTTCATTTAACTTTATTTTTTTTTTTTATTTGTTTTAATATTCTATTTTTAAAATAATGAAAAAAGATGTTTAGAAAAAACAAAATATATCTTTTTTTTTTTTATTCACCAAAAATTAAACTTTCTTTTCTTGTTTATGAAAAAAATATTTTTTTTTTCTTTTTTATATTTTATTTTTTCTTTGTAAACAAATTTCAACTCACTTTTTGATATAGTCGAGTTCTTGTTTTTTTTTCTTTTTATGTGCTGTACACGAATGTTAAAAAAAAAACGCAAAAAAAAACAAACAAATAACAAAAAAGTTTTTCCTTTTTATTTTTTTGCGTATATGATAGAGTCCTGAATTAATTTAAAAAACAAGAGCAGCAGCAGTAGCAGCACAAAAAAAAAAAGAAAATAAAAACAAATTGTAAATAAAGAAAAAAATTATGATAAAAATTATGCGATTTCAGCTGTTTTGACCTTTTTTTTAGTTTTTTTTTTTTTTTGTATGCTTATTATTATTCTTAATTTTCTTCTTTTTTTTCTCCCTCTCTTTAGCTTATTTAATTATTAATTCATCTGAAAATTAGTGAAAATTTTATGTGTTTTTGAAAGAAAAAAAAAAACCATAAAAGTTAACAAAAATGATGAAAATCTAAAAATAAATTTCATTTTGTATTATTTTTTTTGTAAATTATTAAAAGATTTTGGAAAGATAAAAAAAAAAAATACTTATTAAAGGAAAAAAAAAGAAATAACAAAAAGGATGACAGTAAAAAGGCGCGTAAAAATCATCTGATTAAAAATTTTCAGCAAATTTTTTTCGGGGAAAAATAAAAAAAAATTATTTTATTTTTTTCAAACTAAAAAACTTTTAACATTAATTGAACCTGGTGTACAAATTATTAACACACACAAAAAAAAAAAAAGAAAAATAAACGGAAAATGTATTGGTCAGGTTTAAAGTCAAAAGTCAATTTGAAAAAAAAAAGAAAAATTAAATTTTGATCACGATTTCGAGGACCTTGACTTTTATCTGAAATTTTCCTTCAAGAAAAATGACAAAATTAATTATATAGACAAATTAGACTTTATGAATAAATCTTAAATGATTTTATCCTGAAAGTTCATTTTAAATATTTTTGCTTTGAACAAGAATTGAGAAAATATTATGTTTGCTGAAATTACTAAAAATGATTCTTTATCATTAACATAAAAGATATTTGTAGCCGTCTTTCTCCAGTATTGCAAGTTATAAAATTTTACGAAATATTGCCGAAATATGGCATTTTCAACTTTTGAGTATATAAAATATCATTTTCTGATAACTTTTGGGATTTAAAAGCATTATCTTTCCAAACTCTTTACACTTTATTAACAGAAATACTTTTGAATTTCACTAATTTTATATTTTCATCAAGTCAATACAATTTCTTTTGTAATAAATATCTAAGATTTTTGTCATTGTGACATTTTTAATCCTTACAGAATTGTATTGGAAAAAATCTTAAAAACACTTATCATAATTGACTGAAATGTACTACTGTATCATTATTTTATCATTTATGTCTTTTTTTTTATCAAAGTTTATGATGAAAAATTGAAAACACCCTTCGTATGGGAATCTATAACTAATTTTTGAGCACAAAACGTCAATATGGTCAAAAAATGCTGGCAATATCATTTCACATACACAATGCTCTGGCCTTTAATAATACTTAATAGGAAAGTAATAAAAAGGAATTTGTAGTTTTGACAAGTTCTTTTAAAATCATAAAACAAAATTTTCACTTAAAGTAAGGACGAAAATTCAATTAAAACATAAATGATGAAAATGCTCTGTAACAGTAGTTAGTGACACGGTCTTGATATAGCTACTAGTAATATGTGTTAAACTCAATTTTACATTCAATTACACAATATTAAGTTCAAAGCTGGCTGAATAGTGAACCATGAGATTTTCGTTAGCTTGGCGAACTCCTAACATCTTAATATGAAGCGAATACCAATTCTAAAAGAATAAGAACTTTATTTTCACTTTACTTGTGGTTGTATTTCAATCTTTTATATATTCCTGGTTAGAGTCAATATATTTTATATTCAGAAAATTTTTTTCCTGGTCTTTAACCACTGCTGAAGCCTACAGTCGCAATTCCACAATTGTAAATCTAATAAAAAATTTCCAAAACCATTATTAAAGTTAGAGATGGGGATGTAAATTTAAAATTTTGTTAATCTACAAAATCATTATTTCCTTGTGACAAGAAAACCAATTATTTTGACAGCTATTGTCATATAATAAAAAACGTCAATATAGTACTGATGCATAAACAAATAGCTAAATATTTAAAGCTCCAGAAAAATTATTATTTTTTTTTTTTTTTTGTATTTATAATGAAAATTGTATATATATATTTTTTTTTAGGTTACGAAGCTCCAAATATCCTGAATGTATCCTATTTTTATTATTTTTCTCCTTTTTATATGTTTTCTGTAAGAAATAAAATGTATACAAATAATGGTGGCTTTTCTTATCACAAAAAAAAAAAAAAAAAAATTGAATTAGATGAATTTCCTTCTTCTTTTTTTTTCCAAAAATTTTCATTCGTTAAAGAAAATTTTTATTTTATCTTCTTTGAAAATCTTCAAAAAAAAAAAAATAAATAAAAACTTAATAATTTAATAAAAGTTTAAAATTTCATTTAGAGAAAAAAGAAAAAAATAACAAATCCAGATTTTCAAATTCTTCCTAAAAAAAATTTTCTTAAGGATAAAAAATTTTCATTACTTTTTTATTGTTTTTTTTTTTTTATTTTTTTTTTTATTTGGTTGAGTTCAGTGATATCTGTTTTTTTTTCTATAATATCTCAAAAAAAAAACCTTTTTTTTTGTTAAACACAATTTTCCTTTGGTTTATACCGTTATTATAATACGAACCACGTTAATATGACGAAAGTATCACGACGACTGCTCTTGGAAAATTTTAATATCCAATGTGTAGTGAAAATTTTTTGTATGCTATATATTTTCGTGTTAGCCCAGATAGCGGCATTATTGTTTTTTTTTTCAGAGTCTTTATCATTGCACCTTTGAAATCAGTAAGTATTTGTTGTAAACGCCCAGATATGGTACTTTATTATATTATTTATTATAAGTATGAATAAGGAAAACAAAAAATGTATACACAATAATTTTTAAATGAAAACGAACTATTATGAATTGAAGTACTGAAATATAATTAGAAGTGCATTATGTGGTTACGTTCAAATGACATAAAATACCAAAATTGTTAATAAATGAAAAAAAAAAAAATTATTTGAAATTTATTTCACGATGATAATTTCTGGTTTTTTTTTAACAATAGTTCAATTTTTAACTAGACTACCAAAAAAATAGTGTAGAGCTGCTATTTTCCATAGACGGCTATCTACCTATATAATTCTCTTTTTTCCTAATTTTTATGTGTCTCGCGTTCTATTTGTTATAAAAATTAAAAACTATTTTTTTGCGGGTATTTCGAGTACGGTATATTTCCACTACATACATATTCACAATTTAACTATTTATCAGAAAAATACTTCTTTGGTAAAGACTGTACCTACTTTCATAAGTATAAAAAGCTTCGTATTCTAAGTGGTTTGATTAACAACTATAAAAACATATCACAAATTTCAACATATTGTAAAACAAAAACCAAAATATTTTGAAAAACCTTTCGATTATCATTTATATGAACTCGTATTATATTTCTCAAATAACCGTTTGCACACTCAAACCATTCTTTTAATAAATCCTTATGTTATGCAGAAATTCAATAACACAAAAAAAAGCAATAAATAAAGCTTACAATGATCCGTATTTTATAACAAAATTATTTTAAAAACTTCAATGTGATTTTCTTTTTTTAAAATAGTATGTATATAAGAAAAAAAATAAAAAATGTTAAAAGGTATCAAAGCAAATTTCAGTACAAGAGATATTTAGAGACAGAGAGAGAATTTATAGAAAATTTATATAAATAAAGTTCGTTGAATATAATTTTTTTTTTTTGTTTATTTGCAAAAAAAAATAATAATTATTTTGGCGCGCAGAATCCTTTAACCCATAAAAATATTTTTCAAATATAAAAAATATTATTTGTTTTTGTTTTTCCACAAATTTTCATTTCCAATTTTTTTTTTTTTATATATTTTTTAACGAAGGCAATGTGTTATACATTTTCCGAAAGAACAAATTTAAAAAAGAAAAAAAAAAATAGAAAAAAAAATAAAAACCAACAACTAAAAGATATACTATACATAAAATTTTATGTTTTTCTTTCGTTAAAGTTTTTTCTGCTTGTTCAACTTGTTGGTTTTTATTTTTAAAATTAATCTATGTGAATTTTTTTTTTTTTTTTTTTATTCTTCTTCTTGAATATTTATTATATGGAAAAATTATGTATATTGTGAGAAAAATAGGAAAAGTAATGTTTAACTTTTAATTTTTCTTGGTTTATTTTCATTATTATTATTATTTTTTTATTTTTTATGTACCTTAATAGTATTTTTGTTATTATATATATGTACCTATATTTTTTTTCAGGCAGCAGCAGCAGCAAGTATAGAAAAAAAAAAATGTTTAATTTTTTAAGAGCTTTTTTTTTTTTTTTTATTTAAGTTTGTTTGTATACAATTTTCATATCATAAAAGAAAGAGTTTTTGATAGAAAAATAAAATATTTATTTTTGGTTTTTCACTTGAGGAATAACATAACATTGAATGAGGGAAAATTAAAAAAGGAAAAATTCATATTTTTTTCTTTTTACAAGAAAATTTATAAATTTATTAGAGAATAAGTATAGTTTTGTATATAGAAATATATATACATGAATAATTATGACATTTAGTCTGTGAAGTGTAATAACTTCGCTACACTTCAGGTTACAAACACAGAATTCCGTGTTTTGCAGAAAAAAATAGGTTCGTTCTGTGTTTGGTACTTGGTTTGCCATATAAAATTTTTTTTTTTTTTTTTCATGGTTTGAAAGTCGGTTCGACACAAACCTAGAAATTTTACTACATAGTTTTATTGCATTTCAAAAAAAAAAAGGTATAACCTGCCAATTTGCAGAAAATTTACAGAAAAAATCATACTTTAAAATGCTTCGATATAAAAAAAATAATAATAAATTGTAGGTTGTCAAAAAAGAAAATAAATTAAAATATTTTTAAAAAAAAATTTAATATTATTTTTATTTTCCATTTTTTCTTTAAATTAAAAAAATTCATTTTTTTTTTTTTAAATTACGAAAAAATAAAATTTTATTTTACAAAGAATTTTTTTTTAATTTTACAAAGAATTTTTTTTTAATTTCAAACCAAACCATCTTTTATAAGTGTGTCACCCCATTCGCCAACCTACTTTCAAACCAAGAAATTCATGGTTGCTAACCTGAAGTGTAGCGAAGTTATAAACCAAAAAGTAAAAAAATTATGTATACCTAACTATATACATAATATGTTAAAATCAAAAAAATAAAAAAGAGGATAGCATTTTTTTTAAGGATACTGAAAAAAAAAAAAAACACTGACATACATATCACAACAACATATTATGCAACTTGTCCTGCTCAACATTGTTGGTAACAATTGCATTTTAGAATAAAAAAACAAAAAAAAAAAAAAAAAAGGATAAGGTTTTGTACACCTAGGTTATAGGTTTAGGAATATATACGTAATAAATAATTTATAATTCTAACAACAGTAGTTGTCAAAATCAGTAACTTTTTAAAAACATCTGAGTTTAAATTTTTGTTTTTATTTTCTTCGAGTTTCTGTTTGTTATAAAAAAAAGAATTTAAATTTTAATGCCATCAAAAATTCTAGTACAAAGAAACTGAGACAAAATATTAATATTTTACCAAAATATGAAACCATAAAGTAAATGACTCAACTGTAAAAAAAGATATCGATAATACTCTGAAATAAAATGATAACTTCTTCTCTACTTTTTAATTTTTATATCAAAAATGGTTTAACAGTGTCAAAAAAGAAAAACACATCCTATTCATTAGGCTAACAGCATAAAAAAAAAAATTCCGATAATATTGATTGGAATAATTTCCTAATTTATAATTTTTCTTTAATAGGCCCCTCTAACAAATGAAATATAATATGAAGTGCATATATAGTATGAATATAATGTATGTTGTATACTGTATTTGTGACACATGAATTTAATAAAAAAAAAGTATAGTTTTTGGTTTTTTAGAAATTATAGTTCCTAATTTTTTTTAAACCCTAAGCGCATTTATTTAAAATTTCAGAACTATTTAAATCGAAAAAAAAAAACTAATTTTTTAAGCAATCAGCACTAGTGGTATATTATTGGTCCCCAGAGGATAATAAGGTTTATATTTTTGATAAATAGGTATATATATATATTTGTGTACATAAGTATATATATCTTCTTTTTT
>CAXFZM010000379.1:0-35372 GCA_964007475.1 Hybos culiciformis
AGAAAATGATATAAAACTGATTGAGGTGACTTGCAATATTTGTTTTTCGCTTGAATTTTCGATTATAAATAAATAATGAACTAATCGAGACCTACCGACCAGGCTCAGACGCTTTCATTGATTTATAGCCGGCTAGGTCAGGCAGCCGTCAATTTTCGGCAAAGCCGCCGCCACGAATTTATGATGATTATTCATGAATAGCCGCTAGACGAATTTTAAAAAACAATGAGCCAGCCACGAAATTGGCTTGCAGATACTAGTAGGATTAATTACTGAAAAAATATATCTATTTTTAAAAAAAAAAAAAATTTTTTTTTATTTTTTTTTGGTTTCGAAAATTTTTTTTGTTCCCAGCTTTTTTAAGCCATTTCCACCCAGCCGCAGCCACGATTTTAAAATTTTTTAAGCCGCAGCTGCAAAAAATTAAAAATTTGGCGAATGGGCCGCCGCCGCACTAAAAATGACGGCGTCTGAGCCTGCTACCGACATAGGTGCAAAAGCAAAAAATATACGATGTTGTATGAAATTTATACAAACCAATATGTAATGAGATAAAAAATAATTTACCCGATAAAAAGTAATCAATATAAATACAAAAAAAAATTTAGCTATATCATCTCTGTATTAAAATATTTTCCCTTCATATAACCATAGATTAAGAATACAGAAAGATGGGAAACTTCATACAAAATTTTTTCAGTCTTTTTTGGTATTTTTATGTGAAGGTGTTAGTAAAACTAAATAAAATTCTTTTCATATATTGATAATTATCACGTATTTTATTTTGTTTTACTAACACATTCACATAAAAATACCAAAAATAATGTCGTATGAAGCTAACAATCTTTCTGTATTCTTAATCTATGATATAACTTATTTATGTTCTGTGATTTTCCCATAATAATTAATTATATTATTATAAGAATTATAATATTATATTATTTGGTATTTTCTTATCATTGAGACAATGACTAAAAAATTCCTAAAAACAAGTCTTAAGTCAATATTGCTTACCCAAATTACTGATAAATTTTTTAAAGCTTTATTTCCTTCAAGCAAATTAAATATTGGCTGATAAAATGTTATTTATATGTATATAAAAATAATAAATTTTATTATCAACTTTCTTTTAACCAAAAATAAACAAAAGTATAACATTTGTTACATATTAATGAAGTGCATATAAACATAAGTATGTTCAGTTCATAAATGTATATAGTTAAATTAATACTGTATCATCGATGATAAAAATTTATATTTATATATTTTTTTTGAACTTGTTTTAATTAATTAATTCTTATCAAATTAATAAATAAAATGAAATAAGTACATTTTATATATATACGAAGGCATATTATGTTTATATTATTTGATTTCATTGTTTGAATATACAAAAAAAAAAATCTTGTTATTTTGAGTTATATTTTTAAAAACTTAATATTTTACTTCGTTATCATTATTTTGCAGTGAGTAAATTTTATTCAACAATATAACTTTCTAACAAATCACTATCATTCATAAATCATTTCATAAGTCATAAGTCCTTTTCATTTTTTTTATAAATTTTCATAATTTATAATAATTTTTCCATGTACATATTTTGTTATTACTATTCAAAAATTTTTATAAATATTACACAAATGTCAAAAAGTTATGAAAATAACCAAAATAACAAAGCCCTGGACTGTCCATTTTTATTATAATTCACTTTTGAATATTAAATAAATGTCAAAATAAAAGAAAAATTACAATAATATTTTATTGAAGAAGAAGT
Source organism: Hybos culiciformis (assembly GCA_964007475.1). NCBI lineage: Eukaryota > Metazoa > Arthropoda > Insecta > Diptera > Hybotidae > Hybos > Hybos culiciformis. The sequence goes on from CAXFZM010000379.1 coordinate 1,775, forward strand.
TTTAATTTTATTATTTTATTAAAGTCGTGAAAAAACAATCTCACGTAAAAAATTACAGTTGTATAACTGTAAATAATGAATTGAGTTTTTTTCAGTTCCAAAATATTCAGTCAATGCCATACAACCCAAAAATTTCAGCGTTTTAAACAAAAGAAAATTTTTGATTAATTAAACTTGAGTACCTGTACTGAAATAAATTATAAAATCAGTCAATTATTTTGAGTTTTCAGTCCAGAGATACCAATATTTTTTTCTTCTTATACTTTATCTTTATTTACTAAAAAGTATTTAATGGGTACAGGATTTTGGAGCATGTAGGTATAAATCACAAATTAAACTTTTGTCAAAAATAATTATTATCGTATAAGTTTGTCGCTTAGTTTGAAATGATTCTAATTAGAATAAGCATTTAAAATATTTTTAAAAATAAAATTTTTGTAATTATTATAATATATTAGCTGACTTTTGTGGCCTGATAAATTCAAAAGTACAAAAAATTAAACAAGATGTCAAGAAACTTTTGTGCTTTATCATAATCCCATATGATTATAATTGAAATATTACAATTCATAATTATAATACTTGTTCTTGTAGGCATATTATGTAAATCATTTTTTTTTTGACAATAAATTAATTGAATTATAACTTAATTGATGAACGAATTAATCAAAAATAGTATTCATAAAGTTGAATTTTTTAGGGTCGAATACTTCATAATTTATCACGTGTTCATTGGGCTGATAAGTGCACAGCATGAAGAACGAATTTTAGGCGTTGATGAAAAGAGAAAATAATTCGACACAACTGCGGTTCTCCAATGCGTCTAGGGCTAAATTATTATTATTTTTAAACTAAAATGATCAACATAATTTTATGGGCTAAGCCTAATTACAGTAAGTAATAAATAAAAGTAGGGCCTAAAGTAAAACAATTTAGCCAAATAACATCCTTCAAAAATAATTTATACAGTATTGGACTAGATATATATACCACGTACGTACATATGGAATATTTATATTTATATATATAAAATCATGTTCCTAAAACTTATTGTGCATAAAATATGGGCCATAAACTGATGACGTTCAATAAATATTTTATATAGAAGCATTATCTGAAATAGAGCCTTGAAATATATGTGTTTTCTAAAGTATTTTTTTTTATGGAGAATACTTTTGTTTAATATCTAACAAATTTTTTTTTTCGGATAAATTTATATACATTATTATACCCGATTAGACCTATCTGAACTTTGGTTAGTCACTAGTACTAGTACTTTTTTTTTTTTTTTTATATTCACTTAAATTAATACTAAAAAAATAAATATACTGATAACAGCGATGTTTTTTTTTTTGGTTTAACTAAAAAAACCTATTTTCAAGGAAAATGAACATATTTGTATAAATATTTATATATGTGTATAAGATTAGATTACGTGCACATGTATATATACTTAATAATGTACTTAATAATAATGTAAATATATATGATCAATATGTCACTTGAAAGCTCACCTTACTTAAGTTCTTAATTTTTTTTTTTTGAATACGTATTTCTTAACAAAGCTGATTCATAATTGAAAGTAAATGATAATAATTAGAAATCTAGTCCCGACGAAGTCAGAATTGGAATGTTCGGTTCGTACTGTAACAGCTTTTCAAACTCACTTCATCGTGAGTAACAGTTCGAGCCTGTACAGATCTTACTATTAATTTTTCTTCAAAGTAAAAGATTAAATAGAAAATAAATTAATATTTTGATATTTTTTGATGCAGTCATTCAATGTTTTACTTCGATGAGCTTTTTTTTTGTACAAGTGTTTATTTATTACACCATCATATCATATTGAATTAAAAAAAGAACAAAAAAAAAATTTTTTTTATAATGATAATAAATATGAAATAAATGGAAGCTCAAAGAGGGCAACCCCAATCAATCTACGTAAATGTATTTATCATCTTTTTTTTTGTTATACTTTTATATACTATACATTATATTGCTGTAGGTAGGTATATAAATAAGTGTATTGAAAAACACACATTAAGTATATTATAAAAATTAAAGAGATAATAAATATACACATAAACGTATGCACAATCATAATGTACATAGTACAAAGAATAAATATAATATACACTAAAATGTGAATAATATTAATATAGAAACAAAAATTAATAATTGATCACGAGACGTTATAAGTATTATTATTAATATTATATACATATTATTATATTTCTATATGAAAAAAAAAATATTTTTTCTGTATATTGAATCGCGAATTGGAAAATATAATATTATATTATATGCGCAATAAAATATGAAACTTCGTGGGATTCTATCAATTTGATATATTTACATTTTAACCATATCGTTTTTTAATAATAATATAGAAAGTAATATATTTTATTGTCAATAACGAAATATTATATGTATATTATGTATTATATATATAAACATTAAAAAAATTTAAATTAATAAAACCTTGCATTAAATTGATATTTTATTAAATCAAATGGTCTGGTATTATAACAACGTGGTAAAAATTTTAAAAACTTAACGCATAAAATTTCACAGTATGACTTTATATGACATATTGAAGTTGATTTTTATGTAAAGTACTTAATGTTAAATACAAAAAAAAAAAACTGTTGACATATGAATAATTTACAATGTGACATACAAGCATATACTATTTGAAACACTTTGTAAAAAATAAAAGAATTTTAATTTTCTCAACAAGAAGAGGCATTATGTATAATGTGTAGCTATAATATTTTCTAATTTTTCACTCCAAAATGATGAATGTTACAGGAACAGGATATTAGAAAACTATAATAGTATAATAGTATAAAATTAAGAGTCTAAAATATCTTAAGGATCTGTGTGCAAGGCTTCGTTTAGTTTTATTGATCTAATATTTATTATAATATTTAGTTATTTAATTACCTACTTAGTTTGCTTAAAATTAAAATATTGAAACAAAATAAAAAAGTCAATCACTCATTAGCAAATTTAAATTTTTTTTTATACATATTTTTCTTTTCGTTTTTTAAATTATAAATTTAATTTATAATGATTGAGTATTGATTGAAAATTAACAATTTACATATAGTTTTAAATATACAGCGATGAAAATGCGTTAAATTTTAGAATTTGTACACGATGTACAATTTATATGTTTTATTGTATGTACAATAATACCGCACATTTTTATTATTTGTACACAAATTTCAATGAAAAATAATATCTAAAAATAAAATAAAAAAAAAAAATGTTTGTATATAAACAAGTTTTTTTTTTTTTCAGTTTTATTTTGTGAAATTTTTGCTATGTTTATTTTTATAATATTCAATTTTAATTTTTTTTTTTTTCTTTTTTATTTTAAAAATTGAAAGGTAGGAATTTCTGTGTTGGCTGATAAATATAATTTAAATATTTTTTTTTTATACATCATTTAAAATTCTATTTTATTATTATGTAGGTACTTGATGTAATATACAATATACTCTCTTTAGACCCGTTTAGTTATGCAGAATGTAGACACAAAGCAGTCAGTGACGTTCTGTTTTCATATGCTAATAATTATATTATTTTAAAAGTATAGTTTCACATTGAACAAATCTTAAATTAGCATTTATGCAACGTGTATAATTTACGTTATTTTATAAAAGAAAAAAAAAAAGAAAAATATTTATTAATAAATATTAGCTAAGGTACTTAAGCATTAACACAATGTAAAGTGTAGAGTTACCTATAGTTTTCAGCTTTTAAGTTTTTATAAAGTATAAACTAAATATACATTAGATTGATAATAAAAAGCAAACCATAGTATTATAGATGGCTTTAGATGATGAGGCTTCTTTTAATTCTACTTTATTTATACACAATAATATATTAAATATTTATTTGAGAACATATTAAACATAAAATTTATTAAAAATATTGATTCACGAGGAAATTTTAAAATAATTTATAGTGGAATTTTATTTATATAATTTTTAGAATATTAGAACAACAAATAAAATATATAAGTGTAAATATAAACTCTATAATATATACTCTATAAATATAAACTCGATAATATGTAAAAGGTCTTGAAATTAAAAAAAAAGAGTGTTTTATTATTAAATAAAATAAGTACTAAATAAGTAGTATCTGAAATGAAAAAATTTAATTCTTTTTAATAATATTTAAAGAGATCAACATTTTCTGTCATACTTATTTGTATAATATTTAAAACAATATTTTCGACACTGGAATATGGGAAATAAAAATATAGTACGTCTACAATTTATTTAAAAAAAAAAATCAAATGTTTATTCAGAATTTAAAAAAATTTATTTCAAAGTCCAAGTACTATTAAATATTTTATATAGTTTATCTCATAGTATCTATTTTCAGCAGCTCCATTTGAATACTATACATAACATAATTTCAAGATATAATATTACAATCAGCTATCAACTGCAGAGTACATATATTATATATATGAACTTTTCATGGCAGTTAACAACAATAATTCCAGATTTTAATTTTCTTGTAAATAAAATTAACAATAAATTTTTAATATTTGTAAATGTAAAAATTAACGTATAAGAAAGTTCAATAATATGTATAAGTTTTAGTTAAGCTATATAATTATAAATAGTCATTAAAATATAAATTTAATTTTCTTTTAAATTTGAATTTTGGTGTAACCATAAAATCAATGATATTGTTATTTATTTTTTTCTAATAAAAAGATTTAACCACATACTGCAGTAACTTTATTTTACCAGTTGGAACTGATTATCATAAAAACATTTTTCTTTGCAATTGAGAGTGGAAAAGGAAATTGAAAATAACATTAATTTTCATATCTAAAATTTTTCATTGCTACTATGGTGATATCTAAAACTTCAAGAGCAATTAAAATAAAACATTTTTTTTTTTGAAGAATGTGTAATAAAAAAAAATTAACTGGAACGCAAAATTACTTAGCTCAGTCAGCACAAAAATTATCATAGCAAATGAATTTAAAAATAAAATTATTTAATATGAAAATATACTAAATTTTTAACCTATTTTTAACATAAAAAAAACTTATTATTTTTTTTTTTTTGATAAGCAAATTGATAAGAGAAATTTGAGAACAGAAAATAAATATAGTTTTGTTTATATAGTAAAATGACAAAAGAATGAATTTTTTTGATATAGTAAGCAAAAAATATATATATATAAATACTAGACTATAATATGTATGTTTGTGTATGTGCTTTATTTATATATTTTCATTTTGTACTATTACACTATTAAGTACTTTATATTTTAGGAATTTTGTTTTCTTATTTGTCTGGTTTGAATATTATATAAAAAAAAGACAAGATTCAAAATAAAGAGTATTGTTGTAATATATACTGTATGTTAAATTTAAGTTTCCAATAATGTCATAACAAATATCTATTTATAATTTTAAATAGACTTTAATGGAATATTCTCGGTTATATATTCAATTCAATAGTTTAGAACTAAATTATGATAACATTATTCGGAAATTTGGAAATCAATTAGAGTTATAATTTAGTGTAGGGAATTTTATTTTTAATATCCAAATGTTATATAATATCATTTATGTATAATAAATCAAGAACTATTTATATTATATGTTTGCGTGTTCACTATCCTATCTCGACTGGACCAATTTTAATCTATAAATTGGAGAATTTTAAGACATCAAGAATGACTGCGGAATAGTTTTTATTTTTTAACTTTGATAACTGGAGTAAAGAAGATTAGAAAATTGCAGATATCTCATTACATAATTCTTTATCTTTTGATTTTTATCGATAATAGTTTTAGAATTGTATTTAGAAGACAAAGACAAGACACTATAAAAATCATAATTTTTTAAGTCGAATTTATATGAATACTCTATACTGGATATAATCTATGGTTTACATTAAAAATTTTAATTATATAGATTTTAGATGATTGTATATATGCAAAATAAATATATTCTGCCGACAGTTAGGTCGAAAAAATAAATTTATATATGTAGTTTTCTTTTTATAGCGGATTGATTTCAAAATAGCAAGGCAATATTTATATAAAAAAATATGTATATAAAATTAAAAAAAATCAAATAAAAATTATATGAAATATTATTACAGCAACTAATAATGCATAACATTATTAATGAACGGTAAAATTTTTAAGACAGCAAATGTATAGATATTATAATTTAATATTATTAAATAGAAATAAAATGCTTTGACTTTCAAAAATATCAAGGTGCTCTATATTATTAACAGTTTGAGAAAAAATATATGTATATATGCAATATATGTGTATACAAAAATATAAAATAAAATTAAATAAATTTAAAAAAATTTCTTAGTTTATAATAAAATATTGTATTTAATTTCATTTTGCATATCTTTTATTTTTATTATTTTTTTTTTTCTGAAACTACGAAAGAAAAATTCCTATGGCGCCATTGTAAATATATTATTATGATCGTTGTAAAATACATAGGTAGGTATATTTTCATTTTTTTTCAAATGCTATAAATTAATTTCATAATAAATAATGATTTAATTTGATAAATGAATTAATTAATCGTTTTTAAAGACGTGAAAATTAAAATTTAAAAAAAAATATATTTATTGACGCATATAAAATTATAATTCAATTGTAAGTAAGTATATGGTTTTTTGTTCAACGCACCCAAAAAATAAAAACATACTAAATGTATAGGTATACATTTTAAAATTGCATTGCAACTAATTATAATAGTTACGAGTTAATTGATAATAATAATGATGTTTATTATAAAATACCATATTGCACTATCACTATTGTTATTATTCTATGACTGAATTGTTGAAATTTTAAAATTGCGTGGTTTTCAATTAAGTAATTTATCAAAACTAGGTATACCTAATTAAAAAATTCAATTTGTTAAATTATTTCTTAAAAATGCATCGTTTAACACTAACGTCTTACTATATATGTACTATTAAAGTCAAAACATGATGAAAATAGCAAATAACACTATCATTGCAGTCATTCATTATATTATAATATGGAAATAGTAGTATATTTTTGGAATAAAAACAATAAACTATGATAATAAAATATCTAAAAAATATATTATAAATAATAATAAAAAAAAATATATTTAACTTTATAATAATAAATTAATTAAAATATTTATATGATTCATACCTCATTTTGATAGTCGCCATTGAATTTAAATTTCAATTAAGTATAAATATTTTTGAAAAATCACTTAATTTACTCCACAAAACAGAATTTATAATAAATTGCACAAAATATATGTATATACATGTATTCCAATTTTCAATATTATTTTATTATATTATATGTATATATACATATATATTATAGTTTTTTTTTTCAGTTTATTGAACTAGAAATTAATTTTATCGTGTTGTTATTTTGCAATGTATGTTTTTTTATATATATTTTTTTTTTTATAATCAATTATTGCCATATAATTTGTATAATATGTATGTTTCTTTTATTATTTTATTATTTTTATTTAAATTTTGTAATTTTTTTTTTTTATAAAAACGCATACAAAATATTGTACTTATTAAAAAAATATCTGTCATTAATACTTATATAATATTCTTTAAGACGAACAATATAAATGCAAACCAAAAACTATATGGTGCTGCATCTAATAATGTACTCTGTTGTCGTATAGCATACACTCTATACATAGTACACTATCATCAAGCTATTAGCCAATATAGCCAATATAAAGAATAAAAAAAAAAAAAAACTATACAGCATTCTTAAAATTTTTGTCTTCAAAAACAAAAAAAAAAGGAATAAAAATAAAATTAAGAATAAAATTAAAAACATATTTCCTTCAATTCTAAAAATAAAATTAAAAATTCAATTTTTAAAAACAGAATCTCTCTTTTGTGTACAACATGGGAAATTTCGTACAAAGTGAAAATAATTTTCAAAACCATTAAATGATTTTTCACAGTCCACAAAAAAAAAAAAATTATTATTAGATGCACACTAACTATAATAAAAACAAAAATTTTTCTGAATTTATTTACATTTTTTTTTTTTTCGTCTTAATTCCAAGTTTATTTCTTGCTTTGACTCGAGGGGATTTCCTTAGATTTTAAAATTAGAAAAAAAAAATGAAATACTTCATTTCATTTTTTTTTGTTTTTGAATTAAAACAAAAAAAAAACAAAATTTTTGCTCGTTTTTCTAAAATTAAAATAAAGTAAAAATAAAAAAATTTTCTTCTTTAAAATTTGAATTTCTTTCTTTATTTTGATTTTTTGGCAGCACATAAAAAAAAATATACATATACCTATTTTTTATTTTTTTTTTACTAATACCGTTAAATTTGAATTGAAAAAGACAACAAATTAAGATACTATCGACACATCAAATGTAAACTAAATTAGAAAGGCAGGGAGGTCAAGAAATATAAATGTTTCTTTTAGTTTTACCATCAAATGTTAACAAATTATAGAAGTTTTTACACAATCTTGGGAAAATAATATTTTTATACTTATTACTCATCTCATCCTTGTACATGAATATGTTTGATGTTATCCTCCAGTAAAATATAGTCACAAAACTAATGAATTGCTTATTTTTTTAATACTAAAAAATGCACAATCTCGTTCACTTTCCATACCTCGACTACAAGATGAGATTCTACGATTGCGGGTTCGGGAATTAGAGGATCTCTCTAATCTCTCTCATAAAATATAAATGTTTATTTGAATTTTTCCGATGAAAGTTACTGAGTTGAGTAGATGGATATCGATTACTTAAAAAACTTTAAAAAAAACTTCGAATCCGAATGTTTCCAAGGATTCAAATTGAAGTCTTGATTTCGATGAAAACTGTTATATTTGTATATGGAATTTCACTAAATGATATTGGTATCATAATGGTATTGATGGAACTTGAAAAATATGTTTAGCTCTTGGTTGTGATCAAGGTATCTTAAAAGTAAAGTATCTTAAATCGAAGTATTGAAAACGGGACCTCATACTTCATTTATATGTATTTTTTAAAAATTTACTTTAATGACGGATTTAATTAATTATAATTTTTCATTTTTCAACAATTGTTTTTGCTAATTTAATTCACATAGTTCGATTTAAAAGTTTATCGAACGAAATTTATATTATTTAAATTAAAAAAAAAAAAGTAAAAAAATATTTAGAATTTCTGCCTACAGATGACGCCAAGATTGGGCAATCCGTTTTTTTTTTTTTTTTTTTTTTCTTTCAATAAAACATTATTTATACTTTTTATTTATTTTTATATTGCACTCTTTTACACACTTCACCCCAATAGAAATAATCAAAATCAAAGAAATAAAAAAAATTATTTTTTTTTTAATAATATTAATTCTTTTTATATTATTGAATCATACAATTTTAAAATAAACAAAAACAGAGAGTGAAGTTAGTTACGTATGCGCGCAAATGTTTATTCCTCCAAAAGATAGGTACCTTTATTGAAAAAAAAAAAAAATAATTTTTTTATAAAAAACAAAAAAAAAACTTGTTTACAAAATATATCACGAATACATTTTAATTATATATAATATATATTAATATATATATATATATATAAATTTTGTTTAAGTATCTCAAAAATATTCCAAGAGTACAGATTGTTTTATACCTACTTTTATATATATATTTTATACACTCTACACTCTTTACACTTGTGTGTATTATTAATTTATTTTTTTTTTAAATACCAAAAAAATTTATTTTTAAAACTGAATTCTTTTGATAATAAAAAAAAAAAAAAAACAGATAGATACGTCGGCGACTTACGGAATTTCGCGAAAATGATGAGTTTTTTAAATTATTATTATTATTATTTTTTTGATTAATATTCTATTGGCAAAAAAAAAAAAAAAAACATGTTATAAATTTATTATAATTTTTTATCATCTGAATTTATTTTTAATTTTTTTTTTTTTTGCTGATTAATTAATTAAATATTAATATAATTAAAAAAAAAAAATTTATACATTTAACTATGCATATATGATATAATATATTATATAGATAGATATAGACATTTTATTTTACAAACAGTAAATCGTTCGCTCGACTACAAATATTGTCAATTTGTTAACATTTTATTATTTGTTTTGATTTTTATTTTATTTTTTACTTTTGGCTGTCAACATTTTTAGCCGTTAATAACAACAAAACTTACTTCTTTTTTTTATACAAAATTGTACCTAAAATTGGAATTTTTTTTTTATCATTAATAAAAACATTTCAATTTTCCTAAAATTATTACATTTTTTTTTTTTGGAAATTTATAGTAACTATTATATTAATTAAATTTCACTAATCATTGTCTTTTTTTTAATGGTAAAATTTAATTTTTTTTTAAATTTTTTCTTATAAATAATAAAACAAAATTTTATTGAAAATTCATTGAAAATTAAAAAATACCGTGATACTGTTTTGGATCTACACCAGACAAAATCACAATACGAACTATATAATTGACTGAATGACTGACCAACGATCAATGTTCATGTTAAATGAAAATAAAAAAAAATATATATATACATATTTTTTCAAATAACACAAAAAATATTCGTATTTTATATTTTAAAAATTCACTTGCTGTGCTCCTCTCAATTTTGATACTCCTAATATAATATATTAAAGTACCTCTACACTACAATATCATTCTTATTCTCAATTCGAATACACTGAAAAAGCAAAAAAAAAAAAAAAACTTATACACAACAATAGCACAAATTAAAGAATCTTTAACTTATTTTTTTTTATTAATTCTACTTTTTTTTTTGACAATAATATACTTTGTGTGCACACATTCAGTCTGTGCAACAGTCTGTAAGACATAAGAGAACAAAAAAAAACTATAAAATTGGCAAAATCAGATGACTGAATATTTAAAAGCTGCATACGTGTGTAAATTTTTCTTATTACAACTAAAGGGTTTTAAAATTAAAGAATAGCATTGTCGGCTAAGGCTAATTAAAATCATTTGATTATTTCTAGAGTTTTGGTATTAGATATTAAAGTAAAATGAAATTAAATATATATAAAAGTACAAATATTATTCAATTTATGTCAAATTAAACATGAGATTAAAGTTAGGTTCACTTAACGGACTACACTTAACAAGTTCTATTCCAGTCTTCCATGATAAACACATTACATTCGTCCAAGATTTAATGATTATTTATACTTGAAATGACATTCTCGAATTCGAGAATAGAGAAGACCTTTTTATTTTTATTCAATAATGTATATATTTAGATTTTCCCATATAATCCGAAGTTGGTCATATCGTTTAACGACAAATAGAATTTAGTAACTCATTGACTTCTTTATTCAGATTGAAAATTTTCATATTTTTTACCATGACTATGAAAGTTTTTGAACATACTTATTATGCTGTACTATCAAAATCTTAAGCAAAGTCTAAAATGAATTTGTATAAACTTAAAATAAATCTAATAGTAACTTATTTCAAATTATGAATGAAGGAGTTGTAAGACTGCGTACTATATCTACAATATGTATTTATTTTCGTTGTAGTACTGTGCAAACAATATGAATAATATTATAAGAAAAAAATGAGAAATATAATAATTAAATTGGTGGTTTGCGCGATCGACGACATTATTATCAAGAGTATTATTTTTTTTCCTCAAATGAAATCACGACGAATGATTGTGGAGTGCGGTAAAGTGACAGAATAGAGAAAAAATAACAGCTTGATATTTTATTAATTTTTTTGAAAATAATTTTTTATGACATACGTAATTTATAGTTTGTGGATGTGTGTACAATATAGATATATATATATAGATATTAAATATGAATGATTTGCAATCAGAAATAATTATTATTTTATTGAAAAAAAATAATAATAATAAATTTATAAATATTATAAGACTTGAATAATTTTTATTTCAACAATGATAATTAAGCGATTGCTAATTTAATTAAATCTTTTTTTTTGTTTCATTTTTATTTGCATTTAATATGAAAAAGAACTTAAGTACCATTAATTAAACAATTAGTACCATTAATTAAATAGGATTACACATATTATAATACTATGTGTAAAATATACTCAATCCTACTAATCTATTGAAAGATATCCGTTTGCTTCAGATCCCAACAACAAACAAGTGGCTTTTAATTTAAAAGAATTCTTATTGATATTATTGCTATTAACGAATTCTCTATTCTATGATACTGTACAAATAAATAGGATATGTTTTCATGTTATTATTATTATATCTAAAATGAAGTTGATCGATCAGAAATTGACTAACCAAAGAGAATTTATGTAATATTTTGCATAAAACCGTCAAATACAAAAGTGAACTATGTTGATATGAAAATATTTATTGAATATAAGAGATTTACATCATTATTATATAACTTTATAGTTACGGTTTAAGAAACACTTAAAGATAACAAAATTTCTAAACTACCATTTGACTTGAACTTCATTCATCATGGGTTTAAAAATAACAAAAACAATATATAGATAGTAGAGTAGGTTTAATAATAAAATTAAAATAATATGCATAATTATAATATTTTATAAATTTAATTTTATGCCACAAAAAACGTTGAATCATCATTTTTACATTTTTTTTTTTTATTATATATAAAGGCTTAAAATATTTTCACTTAAAAATAATAAAATAAGTAATTCGTCATTTGAACAGATTTACTCTTATTATTAAGTTACCCTATCATCACCTTTAGATCTCTGGTGAACACGTAAAAAAAATATTATACATACATATTTTCTTCATTTATTTAATTTTTTTTTGTTATTCAATTTTAAATCTATCTATCTACCCCCAGGCCACGCTATATTTTGAAACTACATCATTGACAATATTTTGTTATTAATAAAAAAAAAAGATAATAATTCGAATGGTTTGAAAAATGAAAAACAAAATTTATTTTGTTATCAATTTTGGTTAATTTTCTTTCATTCCAATAATAAAAACTATCTTCTTTTCTTTTTTTTGCTGTTAAACTATGCCATGTATGTTTGAGCCTAGATTAAAACGATTTAGATGTATAAAACTAAAAAAAAAAACTTGTATTATTTTTTTTTAAATAAATTTAACTTTGTTATCTAAAAAAGTTCTAGCCGAGATGAAAATCTATTAACCAACAAGGTTCAAAAATAACAAAAACAATATATAGATAGTAGAGTAGGTTTAATAATAAAATTAAAATAATATGCATAATTATAATATTTTAATGCGTTGGGGATCGTTATGTTGTATTTAGTGCTATAGAATTTAGATCACTAAATAGAGTATTATATGCGTCAATACACATGCAATCATTTAGATGCATCTGCGTAAATAATGAAAAAATTTAGATGCATCAGCGTATATAATCAAAAAATTTAGAAGGTTATATCCACCATCAGAAGGTTATATCCACCAGCAGAGTGTATAAAAATGTAATATTTACTTATCGAAAAAATGTATTCGTGCACTAACAGTGATTTATACAGAATATTTAAACCACTTCAATTGCTCTTCAATAATCCAATTTTATGATAACGAAAACGAAAAATTGACTACATTTTTATACAGAGTCAGTAATTTATTTATAACAAAAAAAATGCTGAATGATTTTTTCAAGCCGCCAATATTATAAGTTTTTATTTTCGTTTTCTTTTTAATATTGTTGTCTTTTTTAAATATGATCGTATAATAAATTTCACTGATGGCGACATAAGTCTGTGATCGCGACTTTTTAAGATGATTCTTGATTTTTTTTTTTTTGTAATTGCAAGAATATAGATTCCAGTAAAATTAATTTATATCTCAACTTTGCAAAATTAGAATTCAAACCATTACTTCAATACAGAAAAAAAATTATAACTTTATCTTTATCAAAATATGTACGTGCATTTCTTTCATTTTAAATTTCGAAACAGTAAACGTAGTCTTAATTATACTGATGATGTAGATTGTAGTATGTTCTAATATATAACTTAATTGTCACCAAAATTATAAATTCGTTATTTGCTTGCTCCCACAGTTACGATCCAAACTGTCACTATGGTGAGCCTGGGAATATTTAAAAAATCAGATCCTTATCGCACCAAAAACTATTTGCAGCTATCTGTAGTATCTTTGAAAACTTTATTGCTGTAAAATGGTTATTATTTAATTTTCTTTTGTATTTAGGGGCGCGTGTAACATAAAATTTGTAAAATTTCATTTTTTTAATATTTTTTATACAAATAATAACGTAGAGTAGTTAATTGGCAATTAAACGGAATTTAGTCGATTTATTTCTCATTGAATGATGATTTCAATTTTATTGTTGACTCTTTCTCATATTTTGATTTTTTTTTTAAATTGATAGAAATAATTTAAAATGAGTAGGCATGTTTTATATATTATACTAGTCGATATACCCGGCTTCGCACGGTGGTACAGAACTTATATTGATATCAAAACACTTAATTCAGATTTTGTGCACTAAAAAAAACAGAATTTCAACATTTGTTAAATAGCCACTTCCCCGGTGCCTTAACAGATCCAGTCCTCTAAATAGTCGATTCGCGTCCAACGCTATAATATTTTATCGGAATATACCTAAATTGCAAACCCCCCCCCCCCTATAATCATCACGGGCTACTTAACTTCAAAACTTCAAACTTTCGCAATTTGTTGTATAGCCCCCCCCCCCCAATTGAGCCCTGAGACAACGGTTGGGGGCCTCTCAACATCCAGTTTTTTAAATAGGGTTTTCGGGTCTTAGGCTACTATATTTTATTGGAATATACCTAAATTTCAAAACCGGCTTTTGAGGTAGCCCCCCGCCGGGGCCTTGGATCAAAATTTCTATAACCATCCCGGGCCCCAATGATACTTAAGTTCAAAATTTCAGCCAAATCGGTCCAGCGGTTTAGGCGTGATTGAGGACAGAGGACAGAGAACAGAGAAACAGAGAAACAGAGAATTTTCATTTTTATTTATAAGATGTATAATATAATATATAATATGCTTTCTTTTTTCAGTACATAATACCCTTCAGCAAAGAAGTCTTTAAGCAGTCTTTTGAAAAAGTTGTACACTGCCAACTTACCTTAGACATTAGTGAACGACAAAAAAATAATTAATTTGAAGCACAAAAACAACAAAAAATATTAACCTACAAACTGCAAAACGACCAAGTATGATCTTTGAGTCTTTCCTCGGTTCTTGCGATTTTTTTTATAATGCGAAATACCAAAAAGAGCTGAAAGAAAGAATTCTTTCGCAAAAGCCGATATTATGACTGCCAGTGGGTATAATGTATAGCGTAGACTACAGTCACATAAATTTTATTAGTAATATGCAAAATATGCCGATTGGCGACAATGAAAACTTTTTTTTTGATTACACATTAAAAATATAAAAATAAAATATTTATTCATTTAATTTTGTTGAAAGATGAGAAAATTTAAACTAGACTAAAAGTAGGGTTGCCATTTCTACCCCTTTGAGGGGTAGACTACCCCTTTTCGTCATGATTTACATAGATATACCCCTTTACGAAAATCGCTAAAGGGTTAGACAAAAATACCCCTTTTCTTAAAATATGATAAGTGTCTTATATATGCGAACAGATTTTTGTTAATTTATGATAACAAATTCCACAAGAAATGTAAAACTTAACAACTTTACAACGAAATGCGAACTCTACTACAAATACTGTTACTGATTTGCCAATGCTAACGTTAATGTAGTGTATTTTTTTTTGAAAAACTTAAAATTCCGAATTATTAAAAAACAATTCGGGCAACGAAAAATATATTTGAATTATTTTTTATTATTATTAATGTTTATCTACTTAAAGCTTTGAAATTCGGCCTTTTTTGATTTTTTATGTTTGTGTTGATTATTATTTGCAATTTATTTTTAAAATATGTACTTATAATAGCACTTTTGTAAAATACTGTTTTATTTATCATACATGAATATATTTTCAGGTAATTGTAAGTAACCTTGATTGATGTGTAGAAATGTGAAAAAAATAAATAAAAATTAATTCATATTTTTTTTATTTTTTTTTCTCAATATTTTATCTACCCCTTTTTTTGATAAAAAATCTGGCAACCCTAACTAAAAGTCTTTACAATTTTTAAGAAATTTTCCCGTGTAAAGATATAAAGTTCATTAAAGCATCGCTTATTTCTCTATCGACAATAATTGTATAATAGTACGATATTTTTTTGCATTAATAACGCATGCTTTTGCTTACACTCTAATAAACTATAATAATAATCCTAGGTGTAGATTTGTTATAATGAATTAACTAACTAAAGCAAAAATGAGCGAATATTTTCTTCAATTCACTCCTTAATAACAGTATTTCAGCTACAGATCAAAAGACCAAACTAGGTATGCAGAGGCGGTCAAAAAGACGCCCAGCCCCTTTCAAACTAATCTAGCAATAATAAAAAAAACTTACCATCTTTTTGTTTGGAAATATTTTTATGTTTAACTGCTGCTTCTGTAAAATAGAAAATATCAAAAAATTATTTAAATTATCTGAGAAATATGAAAATAAAATAAAAATGAATTAAAATGTTTGTTCTGTTTAAAAGATTATTAAATTTAGAGTTTTATAGTGTCTAATTGTCTGAATAAAATTGTTGTGATTGTGAGAGAGGGAGAAAGAAATACGTTTGAACTTTGGTCATGTCTTTAACCATTTATAAAAAAACATTTTTTGATAGGCATCTGGATTCTGGCCATTTTTGAACATTAATTTAGCCATTGATGAAAAAAAATCCCTGGCAACACTTATTAGTCGAAGTCGATTAGTCGAGTCGAATCGAGTCATTAGTGGCGTTGCGTTGGTTCTTTATTGTTCTTGTCAGCTTGTCACTCTGCTTAATTGAATTTTTGAATTTTCCGATTTAAAACTTTTTGTTGAAAATAATTAAAAAAAAGATATTTTTTTTTATTTTTGTTAACTAAAAATGGCACCTGCAAACATTAAAAATTCGGTAAATATTTTTAATTAATTTTATTTTCATTTCTAAGAAGGTGGAATTAGAAGCCTAAATCTTATCTTAATAAAAATAAAAAAATCAACCCATCAAAGAAACTGTACTTACATGCACGATTTCGCTGAAACTTAGAAAAGGGGTTTGAAGTGGTACCCCAACCGCCAAATCCAAAAGCATTTTTGGCACAAAGGCTCCGTTTCGGGTTTCCAAAGTTTTCATATAAGAGATAATTCAGGAAAAAATCAAGATGGCGACGTGAGGGCTAGTTGTTCGTCAGTGGGATTTGCGGCGAAAATCCTTTTTTCAAATAGGTTAGGTAAGTCGTAAGTACCTAGGTATATATTAAATAATTACGAAAACCTTGGTGTAGCCGTATGCCCGGAACCAGGAATTTCACTCTAAAATCTTTTTGAATTTGTCATCTGGATTACCGCCTCTAACTTCCGTCCAAAAATAAGGTAATTCGAGATTTAAAAAACTCGTATGTTTATTCGATAGGTACTCTAAACATATGAAAACTTCGGAGGGCTACATTTTCGAAACGAGACCTTAACGCCAAAAATTCAACGCCTTTTTTTTTTAACCGTAGGTCCTACCTACCTATCTAGATTAAAATAGTAGGCAGGCCTTACGTTAGTATTACATATTTTAAAATTTATTTTATTTGATGATTTTTAGACTGTTGCCACAACCAGTAAGAATGCATCCTCAGTTGAGAAAAAAAAAACAGATTTCGATAACAAAATTGAAAAGGGTCGCAAAAAACGTTTCGATTATTTATTAAAGCAAACTGAAATTTTCACTCATTTTATGACAAACAGTAATAAAGCACTGCAAAAAGATAATTCTAAAGATGTCGAACTTTTAGACGAAGATACAAATTTCCGCTTTAAAACATCACCGACTTATATAGAAAATGGAAAATTACGTGATTATCAAATCAAAGGGTTAAATTGGATGATATATTTATATGAAAATGGTATTAGTGGAATATTGGCTGATGAAATGGGGTTGGGTAAAACAATTCAAACAATTTCATTACTGGGCTATTTGAAGCATTTCAAGTTAGTTTGAATTTAAACTCGAATTTAATGTTTTTTAATTAATTTAGTTGGGATTGCGGAAAAAATATCTTTGGAGAAATTGTAAGTAACATATTCCGGACGTGTACAGAATGCTTGAAAAAATCGAAATTTGGAGAGAAAAAAATTAAAGAAAATTGTTATAATGAGTTACCAATTTAAATGTTTTACAAAGAAATGCTCTCTGAAAGGGCTCAAACTTGAGAAAATGTTATTATTAATTTTTGACAAAACGCAGATTTTTCTTTGATTCTAGATAAAATTAATATTTTTCAATTATATTTTAGGAATAATTCTGGCCCACATATTGTCGTTGTTCCCAAATCCACATTGCAAAATTGGATAAATGAATTTACCAAATGGTGTCCATCAATTAGTGTTGTTTGTTTAATTGGTACTGCGAAAGAACGTAACAAATTTATACGTGATGTGTTAAGGCCTGGTAATTGGGACGTCTGTGTAACATCATATGAGATGTGCATTATTGAACAATCAGCTTTTAAAAAATTCAATTGGCATTACTTGATCATCGATGAAGCTCATCGAGTTAAAAATGAAAAAACTATACTATCAAAAGTTTTACGTAAATTTAAAACAACAAATCGATTATTACTTACGGGAACTCCACTACAAAACGACCTTCACGAATTATGGGCTTTATTAAATTTCCTATTGCCAGATATTTTCAATTCATCAGAAGATTTCGATTCATGGTTTAACATTAACTCATGCTTAGAAGATCAAAATCTGGTTACACGCTTACATGCTGTTCTACGACCATTTTTACTTCGTCGTGTGAAGGCTGATGTTGAAAAAAGCATAAAACCAAAAAAGGAAGTTAAAATTTTCATTGGCTTATCAAAAATGCAAATAGAATGGTATAAGAAAATTTTAATGAAAGATATTGATGTGATAAATGGTTATGGTTCAAAACAAAAAATGATCTTACATAACATTTTAGTGCATTTGCGAAAATGTGCTAACCACCCATATTTGTTTTACGGAGCTGAGGCAGGTCCACCTTTCATTACAGATATAAATTTAGTAAACAGTTGTGGTGAGTCACGAAAAATCTTTCGAAATTAAAAAGAAATAATAATTTTTTTTTTTAATTTAGGAAAAATGGTTATTTTGGATAAATTATTATCGAAATTGTTATCAGAAGAATCTCGTGTATTGATTTTTTCTCAAATGACACGCATGTTGGATATATTAGAGGATTATTGTACATGGCGTCAGTATCAGTACTGCCGTCTTGATGGCAGTACTTCTCATGAAGATAGAGATATACAAATTCAAGAATTCAATGCAGTTAACAGCCCTAAATTTATTTTTTTGTTATCGACTCGTGCTGGTGGATTGGGAATTAATTTACAGACTGCTGATATTGTAATTTTGTATGATTCGGATTGGAATCCTCAAATGGACTTACAAGCTATAGACAGAGCACATCGTATTGGTCAGTTAAAACAGGTAAAAGTGTTTCGGTTTATCACAGAAAATACTGTTGAAGAGAAAATTGTTGAAAGGGCTGAAATGAAGTTGCGCTTGGACAAATTAGTTATTCAACAAGGTCGCTTAGTAGACAACAAGACAAGTCAATTGGACGCAGATGGAATTTTGAATATTATTCGATTCGGTGCAAAACATATATTAGCTTCTAATGACTCAGAAATGATTGATGAGAATATTGACTCCGTTTTATCTAAGGGCGAGGAACGAACTGAAAAACTTAAAGCTAAACTTGATGAAATGGGAAGAAAATTTACTTTGGACACCATTGAAGAAGCTCCTAACTATATTTATCAATTTGAAGGCGAAGATTACCGGGAAAAGTATGAATTAACATTGGGGCTTTCGATTGAGTTGCCAAAGCGTCAGTCTAAATACAAAACCAATTATGAACTGCAGAAAGAGAAACCAATAACAGTTTATGACTTTCAATTTTATCCACCTCGTTTAATTGAACTAATTAAAAAAGAAATGGTTTGTTATCGAAATTCACTGAGCTGCAAAGATTTTAATATTTATAATCCGGGTTTGAGTGAAGAAGAATTAGATGAAAAAAAAGCTTTGCTCACTCAGGGATTTACAAATTGGAAACCAACTCATTTTCGTCAATTCATTAAAGCAAATAAACAATATGGTCCATATGATATCGAAAATATTGCTAAAGTTATCAGTAATAAAACTCTGGAAGAAGTAACTGAATTCTCAAAAGTATTTTGGAAACGTTGTAGTGAATTAAAAAATATTAAAAAAAAATTGGACCGAATTAAATATTCTGAAGAAAAAATTCAGAGAACACAGTCCATCATGAAAAAAGCATTAGATGAAAAGGTATAGGGGTTTTTTTTTTCACAAACTCATTTTTCAAAATTATTTTTATTTTAGGTGGCACGTTATCGTTCACCATTTACCCAATTAAAAATTCAATATTTCAACAATAAGAGCGATAATTTTAATGAAGTTCAAGACAGGTTTTTGGTATGCACGTTGCATAAATTGGGATTTGATAAAAAAAATGTGTACGAAGAAATTAAATCAATTATAAGGTATGTTTAATATAAGAATGAATCATTAAAATTGCCTACATATAATATTATTATTATATTTTTTTAAATTACAAAATTTTTGGGTAGACAATGTCTTTTCGTCTATAAAGAATCTTCGCTAATGGCGGAGACAAACATACAGACAGAAAATGAAAACATATATACCGTTTTTTCATTTTCAACTAGAATTCTAAGGCAATTTAATTTCATAATTTCCAGCCGTTAAAGCATGATTTGAAAACATTTTTATTTATTTGGTATTATTTTCATTCTTTAAACCATCTATCAATTCATTGCACAATTTTTTTTGAGCATTTCTAAATAAATTTAATCGTAATGAGAAAATCCTTTTTAACGTGTATCTTGTACATCACTAACATAAACCATCAGGCGTGCAATTAAAACCTATTTTCGAATCAGCTAAAAATTTTTGCTTTTTGTTTAGGTTTTTTAAAAAATTCAAACAATGGTTTCCCTCCTCTCATCTGTTAAATAACTAAAAAACCTAAATTAGACCTAAAATACATCTAAATTACCTGAATCACATCTCCATTCTATTCGATTCACGTCTTTGATAGCTGATATTAAAAAAAATCTAATATTCTTGGCTTGGAGAGTAAGAGTTGGGCTTCATCATGAATATAATGACACCACTACAATCCTTTGTGTATTTGTCATCCGTTTAATGATTCTAACTTAAATTAATAGGGGTATTCATATGTGCCAACTTTTAAAATAATTGTCATGGCTAAGTTTTGCTGCTACTACAATGTCGAAAATATTTCCTTATTTGATCTATTTCCTTATTTAAACTGTTAATTATCTCAAAAAATCTAAATTAATGAAAATATATTAATATAACGATTACAGTTCTTCCAATCAATTTGAAACTGATTCGTTCCTAAAATCAAGAACAGTGCCTGAACTTCGAAATCGATGTTTGATTTTGATTGATTTGATAGAACGTGAAAATCTTGGAGAAATAGAAAGCCAAGAGAAGAAACAGAACGCCAAAAGAGGACATAGTATGCCAAGAGAAGAGAAAGAACAGCAAGAGAAGAAAAAACGCATTACATAGAAAAAAAAAAGGTTTAAGAAGATTTTTATCAATATTACACAAAAATTAATACTTAAATGAATTTATTCTTTAAGCAAGATTTATGCAAAATATTAATTTTCCCAGTTACATTATTTATAAATAACTACCTGGTATTACAGGTTCATTAACCTTAATTAATATTTAAAAAAAATTCAGGAAAAAATGTTTACTTTTATTTTGTGAATTAAAAAAAGCTAACAAAACCAAATTTTTTGAACAAATTATTATTTTGAAAACATCGGCAAAACATATAATATTATTTTTATATATATCTGTGGATTTTAGTTTGATTTTTGGTTAAAATATAAAAATATTATTGCTTATAAATATTAATTGTTAAGTGAAACCTCAGTTATTAATTAAAACAAGCGTTTTTTGAAGTTGGTTTTAAAAGCAACATATTAAAACATTTATTATTGATATCATTAGATTTGTATGAAGTTCAGCTTAGGACATTTAAATTACTTTGATTCAAAATCTACATATTTTTATAAATTAATTTTATTTTATTTTATTAGAAGACAAAAATAAAAGATAGTCAAAACAAAAAATTTAGATATGTATTTAATTGAATAATCGTTTTTTTTTTATGTCAATTTTTATTTACAAAATTTAGTTTTGTTTTCTGAACTATTTGGATTGTGGTGACCTTCTTATAACTATATTTTTGTATTTCGCTTGCTGGTTAAGTATCACATTTAAATGGAAAAGCGTACACATTAAAAAAGCTAAATTGATAGCTAAAAGGATTTTAACATCTAAGTACTCTGAACATCATTATGAAGAATATTAACAAATGTAAGCGAAATTACAATTCAATAACGACAACGTAACATGCAATAATAAACGTAAGATCTATTTAATGTTAAAATGTATGTAACTACTTTAAACGAATTATAATTCATATAAATTTTTTTTTGTTTTATCATACGGAAAAATCCATATTTCAATTTATTATTAGTAATTTAATGGTTGAAAGTTATAATTTTTATCCGTATCCTTCAAATTTTCAGTGAAATATTAAGTATTCTTTAACGATTAAATTCTATTTAAATATAACACGAATGATGATATATTCTCATTTTTCATTAATTTTCTTCAATAAAAAAATAGTGAATAATGAAAATACTGCAGAAAACTCAAATTAAGATGTTCAAAATGAGTTCAATTCATATACAAGTTACAATAATGAATTAAATTTTTTTCAAAGCTTTAACCAGTCAATTCGACTTAGATGCACTCACTCACTGTATGTGGTATTGTGACATTCCATCAAATTCTTTCAGGAATATTTATTTATCTCTAGAACTGCTAATAACTTTCCTTATACTATTAAAATCATACATATACATTATCATGAATGAATCTATTAAAAAAATATATATTGTTTCTTGTCAGCCATTCTTATTTCATTAAATAAGTTGAAATAGTATAAATTCATCTATAATAAAATTACATTAACTCTGCAAATATAAATCATGAATTGACATTGAAAAAAGAAAAACCATCAAGAATTAATAATTTCTGAGAAAATAATTGATGTAATTCTGCATTTCTACACATTTTTATCTTCTGTATTTTCTTTTATTTTATATTTCATTCATAGCTTTATAAATATAATAATTTTTTTCTTATAATAAAATTTTAAATTAAAGGAAAAATCTTTTTAATAATGAAGTTGGAAGAATAAAAAAAATTCTTTGAAAATATTGCGAAAACTGGTTTAAATATATATAAAAAAATTTTTTTAATTCAAATATTTTTTCCAATTGAAGTATATGAAGAGGAATACTATTCATAATATGTATTTAATTTTCATTCAGAAATGTGAAATCCCTTTTGGAATTGCATTTTATGTACCACATTATAAATGTACATTTATTACTATATATATATAAAGTTTAATAAAATCATTTAAATAAAAATGTGTATGTATCACATGAAGTTAAAAACAGGAAGGCTTATTTTTTTTTTTTAAAATACAGAATGCAGTTTATTTTAGAGGTTGTTGCACATTTCAATTTTTTCAAAACTATACAAACTTAAATTTAACAATACAAAACTATATAAAAATATATCAAATTATTTTCGATGCCGATTATTTCAATGTTTTACTTCTAATAATTATATAGTAAAAGAAATTATTCTGTGTCAATAAAGTGCAGATAAGCGTTTAAAGTTACTCAGATTACTGCTGTAAATTCTGGTGCAAATAAAACTAAATTTTATTTAATTCAAAATAAATTATAAATCAAGTTTAGCTTAAATTATGTTTTCAAGAAATATGTACATATTTGGAAAGATATTCTTTTTTATTTAATTGTATTATTAAATATTTTTGAAATAAAATTACTTAAGTTCAATGAATTTATAACAAAATAATAATAGTACGTATTACATATTATATGTATGAAATAATTATTGTGTTTGTTAGGTATTTATAGTTACATTTTTAACCTTTTCTTTTGTGGTATTAATATGTAGCAAAAAAAAACGTAGGCATAAAATGTTTTGATTATTACGATAGTTTATAGTCAAAACAAAAACAAAATTGTTCTTAAATTTAGTGTTCATTTTTAAACAATGACTACGAATTAAGTCTATTACGACAACCGTAGTTACTTTTACTTAAAAACTTAAAAAATAATCTTATAAGTTTACTGAAGTATTATTTTTTTTAAAACAATTTTGTTATCGGACAAAAAAAAACTCAACCAATGTCCTCTAGAGCTAGAGAATAGATAAGCTGGGTATTTCCACAAAAAGAACAGAATATTTTTAATCAAATCGTATAAAGTGAATAAAAATATCAAAAACAATCTAAAAATCAATTGAAATTTAAAAGAAGCTGTTTATATATATTATATTATAAAAATGAATTACATTAAATATTAGTTATAATCTCAAGACCATGATATATATGATGATAATAATCGAAATTATCATGGTGCCATATAAACCAGCAGGTGGTGTCAAATTTAAAACTTTTTATTATGGTTTTCTTTTTATCGAAATCATATCCAGAATATAAAAAAACTAAAAAAAAAATAATCACAACTAAACTAAAAATGAATGAATGTCTTCTCCATCGATGATGGAATAAATGGAATTGAGAAAAATATTCAGAACATGAAAATTGTTTACGAATAAACGACAATCTGAATTAAATAATAAAATAATTTATGTTTCTGACTTTATTTTAAAATTCATAAAAATAATTATAATTTTTATTTAATTTAATGTATGTATTTAAAAAAAAACAAAAGTATTGACAAAATTTCTAATATCACAAAATAATCTAAGATAAAAAATTCATTAAGCTTTCAAAAACTTTTTTGTCTTCTAAATTTCTATTTTCAATTTTCTTTTAAAATAACAATTCGAAACGCGAGCATACATGGTGTATATTTTATTATTTATGTCAAATTTTATTCAATCAATTGAATGCGTTTATAATTTTTTCATCTTAATAAAAACTTTTTCATGATTGAATATATTTATTTCAAGCCAAAATAAAGTTATGTAGTTATGTTATCCAATATCCACTGTTCATATACATAGTAGTATTTATCTACAATCATAATTTCTATATATAAACTGGTTATTATAACAAATAAGCAAGTTAAATAAAAATGAATGCATTTTCTTGTAGTGTAAGTAGAGTAAAATGAATAATCAAGCGCGCAAGAAGTTTTCAATCACAACAAAATTACAGAAAAAGAAATTAAATTTATTCTTAACGAGTACGTTTGGTTATATTTTGCTGGCATTTTATATTATTATTAATTTTTATTATTTTTTTTTTTTTTTGCATTTATGGTCAGAACAGGAAATAATATTTATTTTTCTTTCAAAAACATTTTTTAATTCAAGATCTTTCATCAAAAGGTGTGTATTATGTGTTTTGTACTTTTTTTCTGGTGTGCAGAGTTAAAAAAAAAACATTAAGTTCACATATTTCTGCATATTTTAAATGAATTAGGGTGGTTGTTTTAAATTGAATGTACATATATATAAGTAGTTTTCTTTATTTTCTTCTATTTGATGGTTCCGACTTAAATTGAAAATAAAAAATGGAACTACTAGTGAAAGAATGTATATTAGAAAATGCCATTAAGTTAAGTGAAGAACAGCTGTAGAGATAGTTTAAATTTAAAACATAAATATTATGATAGTATATATAAATATGCAATTATATGGTTAGAAAATACATATTTACTTAAAATTGAATGTAATCAACCATTTAAGCTATCCTCTATTAAGTTTTCCAATTTTATTTATGTGTGCTATCAGTGACGATTTCTTAACGACCGGCTATGAAGACCATTTAATTTTCCTTCATGTTATTAGTTTTGAAGAAAAAAGTTATAAATTCAAAATTAAATAATGATTAAAATTTTTTACTACGAAATTGGGTATTCATTATAAAATTCAGTGAGCCTTAAGAACTTTATTTTATGAATATTACCAGGAGATACATTGAAGATACAAATTAAGTATTTAAGTTTTTTTGTTTTAATTTTTCGTTCTATGATATTTTTTTTTTAAGAATATTTGCGTTGTGCCATTATATGATTGTAATATTATGTCAAAAATTACGCTATCGTTCGATTATGAATCAAAAATATTAATTTAAACTGATTTTTCGTAATTAGACATAAGATTATTTATGCTTTGTGATTACATCCTCTAAATATGTGTACTATAAATATTACAGTCAGTTAAGTTACAAAAACAAATGCCAACCATTTATGTTTACTGTTGTACAATAACATTTGTTGTTATTATTGGAAATTTAATAATTTCTTTTTTATCATCTTCTAATTATCCATAGTAAATAATTTTCAAAATATCGAAATACGAAAATCATTAAATTTTATTATTATGTTTATTGAAAATTGTAAATTTACGAAAATTTATTTGTATTATATATATATAGCTACATTATGTATATAATATGAATAATCTGTTTTGAGTGCAAGGCTGTTTAAATTTATATTTTGTATAATTTGATAAATTAGGAAATAGTATAGTATGTATATAAGTAATAAATGTCTAATAACGTTAGTTTCTTTTTATTTTTATTTTTCATATCGTAATAAAAATTAAAATAAAACCATAATATATCAATAAAATAAGTCAACGTTAGGCGGAATATAAATTTTTGTATTTTTTTTTTTAATATTTTATAAAATATTCATGTTTTTTGTTTGTATTTTAGCCCAGCTGCAAAATAAAACCATATTTTTTTTTTTTGCTAAATTCTATCTTCGAGTTAAAACGTTTTAACTTTTAACTATTTTTGTCAAAAAAAAAAAAAAAAAAAAGATACAGGTTTGTTAGAAAATGTTAAAACATTACCGTTTATTATTAAAATATTTATAAGATACAATATATTTATGTAGAAGAGTTTCATATACCTACTGCTATTAATAATGTATCTCAAATATACAAATTATTGCCTGTGAACACTGAATTAAAATTCATTGTTTAATAAAAACAAGTTAATAATTATGTATTTTAAAAATAATGAAATAAGCTTATAGTATTCTCCTTAAAATATTAGATAAAAGAATGGAATATGCTAATTTTGTATTAAATTAAGATGTCACAAATTACACTTTTCCTTTATTTGATAAATTCGACAAGTCTGCAAAAAGATATTTAAAAATCTATTTCAAAAATTATTTAATCTTTGTGTAGCTTATCTTTAGTACTATTTAGCGATAAAAGCGAAACAACTTCATTGTAGCAAGTTTCGACAACATTCAACTTACAATGTATATAAATTTAAAAAAAAAAATTCAAAAGACTTGCTAACTAACTTATTATAATTTGTTATATTTTATAAAATTTAATATAATTTGTTAATAAAATTGATTATTCATGCTTTCTTTCAAACAATCGTGCAAACATTTTTTCTTTGGAAGAAAATTTTTGTGGTTTTCAATGATTGAAAAATTTAACTGCGGAGACACTAAATTACGATTAATAGTGATCAATTGAACACCGTAGATGCACTTATATTAAAATAAGCCAAACATTTGAAAAAAAAAACATACTCAAGCTTATTGAGTAACTCGTAATGTATCCAATGGTGTTGCACATGCATTAATTTTTATCTGAAAAAATTTGCAAATACATATTCAAAAATTAAACATAGTCTTAGCCGTGTAAAATTAAATCTAATTCACGTACGTAATCATTTTTTTTATTCACAACTTCTTTAACTAAAATGAATATATTATTTTTATATAATAACTATTAATATATACTGTATATATACAACATAATCTAAGTAACAGGGTATGCGATAACATAATAAATAGTAATAATATATCTAGCTAGATTATATTATTAAGAATTAAGAGGAATAAAATGTGTGGGCGATAAGAGTTTAAATAATAATGTAAAAGACCGATTCATAATTGAATGGAAATCTATGAAATTGTTTTAAGCTCTAATACACTGAATAATATTTTATAATCTTATCATCTACTTTTTATTTTAATATTTTATTCAATTTTTAATTATACTTATTACAACTATAGTTTTTAAGATATCTAATAGTTTTTAAATATTGAAGGAAATAAAGTTTCTTTTTTTATTAGGTATTATAATTGGACTTTTAAGCTTTACATGTAAAAGTTATTAGAAAGACATACAAACGAATTATGCATTTTCAAATTGACTTCAGTTGATGAAATTAGTCCTTGCCTGAATTTTTTATAAAATTCCATTATTATCCCCTCTCTATATATACCACCTTATATGGTTATTTATTAAAAATCTCAGATTTCTTTTCAATTTCAACATCATCATAAGCAAGTAAAATGAATACAGAGGTTTACTTAATGCAAAAAAAAATTTTTTAATGAATTCCTTCACTTAAACCTGAATTTGATTTTGAAATATATTATTAATAAATGCAAATATGAAAAAAAAAAAATTGTAAAAAAAAATTGCAATTTATTGTTGCAACAAAGAAAATGCTATATTATAAGAAAGCTAAAAAAAAATGCATATGTTTATTTTATGTTCACCTACCACAGAATTATAATTTAGTAGATTTATATTTTTAATGGGGATTTGAAATTAATATTTTTTAAAAGATCTTTAAAGTTTAAAAATGTTAAATTAAGTATTACACAAATATGATGTGTGTATATAAGACTATATAGTGTCAAAGTACATATATCTTTATTTTTCTAACGATTAAAATTTTAAATTTAGAAAGTTTGACTTAATTACAAAATATATAAGATCAAGCGTGCATAATGTATATTGTATATAAATAATAAATAATTATTATTACTTATACTAAGGATCAATAAACTCGCCAAAACATTGAAAAAATTTCACGATTAGTAAAATATGAATTTGTGACCAAATAAATTGCAACTCTTTTCTGGAGCTCTTATATTATTGTACATACTTTCATATAATATTATAGTGTTTGATTGAAATTTTCAACTTTTATACTGAAGATGAACTCAACGTGTTTAACTGATCTCGAGCTCGTAGAAAAATTAAATAAAATGTAATTGTATTCGAAAGGTTATAATTGTTGATCGTAAGAGACATTTCGCCGCTTTCACTAAATTTACCTTTAATATTACGCTTTAAGTAGTTTTAACTATTCTAATATCCTCTGTTATGCGATAAACATAAATAAACATCTTATGCTAGTAGCGATTAGAGGTGAATTTTTGGAACCGTGGATGTGAAATTTCCTTAACAAATAAGAGTACTTTTGAGATGAACTAATCCCGAAAAAGTCAAAAGTCGTAATTCTTGGCAAAAAAAGGTTCAATTTATATATGTATATTAATTAAGTAGCATTCTCGAATAAAAAAAAAAAATAGTATAAATTCAATGTTAAAATAATTTTCAGGGCGACACTATACTTGAAAGAAGGAAACCTTTCAATATTTTATTTATATTTTTATTTTTGAGTACAAGTATATATATATATAAATATATATATTTTTTTTAATTATTATAGAATGATAAATTAAAAGCAGATCAAAAAAAAATGTATAAATGTATTTTTTATAATTTATTTGTCTACAAAATAATTTTCCGTTGGATTTTTTCTTCTTGCCATATCGATGAACTTGAAATTAAAAAAAAAAAGACCCTTTTTATTAATCGATTGGCTGTTTTTTTGATATCCACCGCCTATAATTCTTTTTATAGCTTTATACAGACACAAAGTATATACATACATATTGCATAGTAAGTAAAATCTAAAAAAAAACGATATCAAAAAAACTATGTAAAGACGACTCTACCATAATTTCTTTTTTGTTTTCATTCAAGTTAACTTTTATGTATATATTAATGTTATTTTGAAATAAGATAATTTTTACATAATTTTCAGAAATATTCCTTTTGCCAATCAACTTTAGATTCAATAAAAGCCAACTGTTGAAAAAATCAATTTAAAAAAAACAAGGAAGTCTGTACATTTGGATAAAAATTTGACGGAAACTCTACAATTATTCTTCTGAAACTGATGATAACTTCTGGAAACATTGAAAAAAAAATACAATTTACATTAATATATTTTAATGTGCATGTGATCAGTAAGTTGTATTTACTACCGTAGAATTTAGTTCAGTAAATTGTATATTTCATGCGTCAATACTAGGGTTTGCAATCCCGTATTATATTTCCAATCCCGGGATTTCGGGATCACAATATTTAAATCCCGGGATCCCGGGATTGGTACCGGGATTAGAATTGGACTATTTTATTTAACACATTATCATAGTTGAAATTACTTATTGTTCTATTATGCTCACCAAAACACTTGTTCACTCGTAAATTTTAATTGTAAACTGAATATTATCTCACCAAAACACTTGTTCACTCGTAAATTTTAATTGTAAACTGAATATTAAATGCGTAAAACTAAAATGCGTCTAGAACTAGTTGCACAAAAAAAATTCTACGTATTCCATAAAAAAAATTTAAATTTTCTGAGAATTAAATTCTTGGAACATTTTGTTGAGAAAAAAATAATTGAACTAAAAAAATTCTACGTATGTATTTCACAAAAAAAAATCTGCGATTAAATTCTTAGAGAATTTTGACGAGAAAAAAATTTCAAAATATAATTCAGACAAAAATTAAATCCCGGGATTAGTTATTTTAGTCGCGGGATTTCGGGATTTAAAGAAACACTGGGATCCCGGGATTTCTGGATCCCGGATCCCGGGGCTGCAAACCCTAGTCAATACACATGTAATTATTTACTTAAGTAAATTTTATTTACAAACTTCCGTATTAAGTAAATTTTATTTACTTACTTCATTTTGAACTTTTGTTTATTTTTTGCATTGCAAATGTATTGATTGCAACTACCTCTCACATGCACATTAAAACAGTATACAAAACATGTTAATAAAATTTGTTATACAGCTCGTTGTGTATATACACAAAAACACATAGACACTTGTCAATATTATATCACTCGACCTAACGATCTCGTGAATAAGTATTGACTCGTGTCTATGTGTTTTTGTGTGAATACACAACTCGTTGTAATAATATATGTTACTATCTACTATTTTGAATTCATAACTAGACTACGGACTAACAACGGGCCTCAAAAAAAATTATTAAATCTGGGATTTTATAACAATTAAGTTAAATTTTTTTTTTTTAAATTAAAGATTTTATAACCACTTCGGGTTTTTATAATAGTACCTATATCTACACCTATATATTAGAAAGGGTTGTGTCCAGTGGCTTGAGAAGTGAAATTTTTTCAACTTGTTGCATTTGTAACATTAACGATTTCAATATAAAAACATAAAAAAAAAATGTCTACAACAAAAACTTGCTTCACGAAAAACAAATTAACATTATTATTATAGTGTTTTTTTTTTTTTGCTTTTTGAGTTCAATCAAAAAGAATGCCGCCAAAAATTTTGTCTAGAAAATAATATGAAAACAATAATAATAAAATAAATGAAAACAGAGAGCTAAAAGGAAAAAAAAAAACACCATCAGCAACAAACAATAATTTTATTTTGGACGAAATCTCCATTATATAAATCTTTCTGTCTACAATGTACAAATTTTTTATTTATTTTTTTTTGTATTTACCCTTTTTTCTTTTTGAAATAAAATTGATATCAAAAATCAATAATTATCTTTTCCAATTTAAAAAAAAAAAAAAAATGAAATAAAATTAATGTTAAGAAGAAGACCAAGGAGGAATACCATTAACAATTTTTTTTTTTTGTAGAAATTATAATATAAAGAGGAAATCCCAAAAATAAAAAAATAAAAGTTAATTTAAATTGGTCTGAAGTTAAAAAAAAAAATAAAAAAATATTATAAATATAAACAACGACATAAGAATTTGTTACTTTTTTTTTGTGAAAAGTGTAGCAGTTTTTTTTATTTTATTTTTTTGGAAATTTAATCCCATTTTAACCGAGCCCATAATTAAACCAATACAAAATATTGTTTTCTTCAAAATGCATCAGTTTTGTTTTTGTGTGTTAAATTTACCTGTCATTTTAAATTTTTTTGCTATAATTTTTTGAAGAATGTTTTAAGTGATTAGGGACCATATTGGGTTCCTAAAGTAAACTAATTGCCTACTTTTAGGAAAACAAAAAAATTATAAATTGCAAAATCTTATCTTATTGTTTATCTTTAAAACAAAAAAAAATTCGTAAAAGTTTGAAATCAAAAAATTACTTTTATTACAAAGATATTATACTCATGTCAACAACACTATTTCTGGGTGTGTGAATATAGATTCCAATACTAGGTACACAACTAGCTACGCATATGAATATTTTCTTGAATCCCTCATTAACACTTCAAGTTTTTGTATTTTTTTGTTGTTTTTTTTACTTGTTATTTTTATGTTTCAAGCATCATATCATCATCACACAGGTATATGTATCTACTACAAGAAAAATAATATTACAACAATCACTCTCTTAAAAGCAACAACATACATTTTCAATTTATTCTTCCGTCATGGTAACCTCCTAATAATACATAATATATATTATGTGTATACCATCGAAAGGAAGAAATTTTATTCAATGAGAAAAATAAAAAAGTTCAAGAATCTCCTGGAAACCAAAATATATATTGCTATACAACAGAAAAATTATAAAAATCACCTAAATGAAAAAAAAAAGTATTTTTATTTTTATTTTTGTGAACCATAAAAAGAATCTTTTTTAACACAAAAAATGTATATAAAAGATAAAAATTCATGCAACAACAACAAGTGGGTATATTATTGTTGAAAACAGAATCCCTAGAAGAAAAAATTTTTTTTTTATTTTTTGCAGAAGTAAAAGATTGTTATTAGACAGATTAATATTTACATGTTCAATATATAATTTCAAGTTAATGCAATTTCCTTCAAAAGCCTTTGACTCGGTAGAAAATTCAAAAGATTTACTGAGTTATAAATTTTTTTATTTTAAAGTTAAAAACATAACAGTGTTAATTTAAGTTATAACCTCTTAAGCGTCACCATTTCCAGGCTAGAAATTATTCCAAAACGACTTGCAATGATAAAGATATCAGAGCAAAGTTTGCCAATCTTCACAAATAAACACCGGATTTTCGCCTTGCCTAAAAAAGGTAGACTTCGATGATTTCATAACAACCAAACAATATGCTTACTATTATAGATATTCGTTTTAAGTTCATTTTCCATCAAAAATAAAAAAAACGACTACCAATATTTTTTCTGGGTTCTGATAATACTAGTGTTTGGGAAGATGGATATCGATAAATTAAAAAAAAATAGAAAGACC